>JAXBDA010000056.1:0-132477 GCA_036023075.1 Gaultheria prostrata | reverse complement strand
CCCAAGGAAAGATTTAATTATTAAATCTCCGGTAACGGAGTGTGTACTTGTTTTATTTCTTTCCCGCATGACTTTTTTCTTGAATTTTTTTGAGCTTGATTTAATTATTGCGAAATGATTAATGTAGCGTCCTCATTTTCTACCGTTTTGAAAAAATACCACCTGAATCAGAATGGCTGCACTGACTATAGTCCATTTTGGTAGTGTGGCAGTGTCCATGGCAGTGTCCATTTAAACTTTGTCAAGAAACAGCACATAAGGATTGGGCCAAGCCATGACCCAATTGGGCTATCCTTTCCAAGAAGTCCAACTAAAGCTCCCAACAATAGTTTGAGCACAGCACATAAGGATTGGGCCAAGCCTTGAACCAATTGGCCCCCAACAATACCACCGATGGTGGTAGCCTGGTGGGCAGGGTGTCTCACATTCTCAGGGGAGACTCGGTTTCAAGTCTTGCCAGTGGCAAGGGATTGTGGGGATGCACACTTATGCCCACTTGTACTTAGGTGGTGCCGTGGTGACAGTTTGTCCTCACGTATAGTAGCTATGGCTCGAACCGGACATTTACCTGGCGGGTCGGGAGCCCCTATGGTCACACCCAAGGGGGTTTGCTATGCTGGTTGCCCCCTCCCACCCTTTTTACAGTTCAGAAAAAGAAAAAGAAAAAAAAAGCTCTCAACAATAGTTTGAGCTTGTTTGTAGAAAAATTTGGCAGAGTGCTTCTTCTAGAAAAACTTTTTGGCTGATGATTATGGATTTGAAGTGTTTCTGAAATTCTGAAAACTAATTTCGAATTTTGTTTTTTTGCTTGGCGAAAGTCAGTACTAATGTTAGTGATAGTTTTTTTTTTTTTTTTGATCCGCTAGTGATAGTTAATGAGGTTTGAACCTCAAATGCATGATTAAAGGGAATATATGGGAGTATATTGGGCTTGCAACTAATTTCGTTTATTAGCAATGACTAACGCATAAATTGTGCAAAGGAGAGTCAATTGATAAAAAAAAAAAAAAAATTACCTTTTCGAGGTGATAATTAAGGAAAGTTTTTTTTTTTGGATTGGTAACAAAATTTTATTAAAAAGTCTTGACAAATGGTACATCGAGAGGGAGAAAAGATACAACTAAAAGTTGGAACAACCTAAGGGCAAAGCCCGCACACCCATCGGCCTAAAATGTCCAGAAAAAATAATGAAAATGCACCCGAAGGCCTAAAAGCCGAAATCTTACAAAAGAGCACAAGCCCAACAAAGAGTACCCAAAACCTAACCCTAACCCAAGTGCAAACCTAACCCTAAACAATGAAATTACTAAGCTTTTAAGAGGTTTAAGTATAAAATTGATTGTTCGGAGGGGCCAAATGGTATATTCGTATGGGAATACCCTAATAAATATAGAATCTTATGAAAATTGATCCAAATACCCTATTAGTTTTTTCTAGTAAATATGTTTATTAAATACTCAGTTTTTAGTATTCTCTATTATACGCAGAATTCTCAAACCACCTTTACAATATGTCACGACATCTATATTAATCGTGTGTGAACTATCTCATGTGATATTCTTTCGTGTGATGCAAAATGGAATACATAAGGTTTAACTTGACGGTCACATCCGTTTGTTTTCTAGGCTCATTGTGTTCTTTATCCATGTCAAAACTTAGATTAATCGGATATCAATACCTATTTGAAATTGTCACAAAAGAAATGAACATCAAGTTTCTGGCTGTCTATTCCAAAACCAATACATTCGATCAAGCCCTTGTTGATGCTCAATCAAAGCTGTACTTCTTTGCATGGATCATGAAGACATCAAGACAATGGCCCAAATCATAAAGCGGGATCGTGATTGATCGCATTTTACATTATACGAGAGGGTCATCACCAGGGAGAATCTTGATTCATTGCAAACAACGTATTCGACCCATTAAACCAAATGGAAGCATGCTTTTATGTTTTGCAATTTTTGTTAATTTATTGAATAATATTGAAGGATAACATTTCCCCTGTTTTAGATAAAAAGTGTGCAACCATTTTGGTATGGACCGACAGACAACATATAATACATCACCAGAATAAAGATATTAAATGACATAAAACAAAGTACTAGCTATGTCCCAAAAATATTTTTCGGTCCACAAAATGATGAGTTAAAAAATAATCCAACTTTTCCAAGAAAAGTTGAATTTTTTTTCCAATGTAGGAGTACTATTTCAATGAGTCTTTATAATTTATGGAAATAGTTTGAGTTTTTTAGTGAAAAAAATTGTATTAGTTTTAAATCATCGTTTTGTGGATTGGACAAAGATTTTCGGACGAAGGAAATATTTCTGGACTCTTTGAGTTGGAGCTGCCCATGTCCCAGACAAAAGCTTGGCTATAAACAGAGAAATCTCAGTTGGCAGTTCTCACGTATATGCATCCATGTCCTGTCTTTTTTTTTTTAATTATTCCACTTTCCCTGAATTTTATGCATTTTTTTGTCCTGATTATAACCATGGGCTTTCTTCAATTCAAATAAAAACTATGGGATTTCTGAATTTACTTTTGGTTGTTTTTATAATTTTGGTGTGTGGGGTTGTCAGTTTGACCATCTCTATTCACTGCATTTTGCACATCATTGATGAAAGGAGTGGAAGCTTTGTAATGATTCTACTTCCATTTTCTTCTATCTTGTCTTCTTCCAATATCTTCTCAATTTAGTTCTATTCAAAAAACATTGCTGATATTTTATTGATATACGAAAAGTTTTTTTTGATCGATAAAGAAATTTCATTCATCACAATGATTAAAAAATGAAATCAAAACAATAATAAAAAGAAACGCATTAATTGAGATAGCCTAAGTGAGAACACAGATGGCCGTTTTTAATCTATGTATATTGATAGACACAAATTTTGTTCGCTCAACATTCCATCTTCGAAGCTTGTCGATGATGTTTTGGTTGTGACTCAAGCATTTCAGATGACGTTTTGTTCGCTCAACGTTTCATCTTCGAAGATTTTTTATTCTGAAGTTGAAGAATACTTGTTTGATTCACGGATTAGACATGAGATTGGATCACACATAAGGTGGGGCTGGCATTTTCAACATTTTGGGCTTAATTAAATACTTATTTTACAGTGCATGAATTTTGTGTTTAAATCTCATTTTTTTTGTGAGCTAAAAGGGTTAGGACAGCGTGACCAGCATAGCTACTTTTTTCGGGGGTGACCAAAAGAACTCTAGACCTGTGGCAAATCCCGAAAAATATTAGTGACGCAAATGTTTTTACCGCCCTACTTAGTCGACTAACTTGAATAATAAAGAAATCAAAGTTTCTTTTAGTTATTTAAAAGCAATTGCATGCATGTTGGTACATGTAAGAAGTAAATTTGATTGGATTTGGAAGATTTTTGGTGAAGAAAAGGGTGTTTTGGGTGTTGTGAGAGATTCAAGTGGTTGGGGGAGAAGAATGTATGGGGCAAGTTATGGAGCATTGAGAGTTTCAATATATTTGCTTCACTCTGAGATGGCAACAATTTAATCTGCTGGGTATGTTGCCTGGAATTGCAACCAAAAGTGAAGAAGATAAGATCTTGCAGAGGAAAGGGGGAGAAATGAAATGAAGGATAAGAAAGAAACATGTTTGGTAGTTTGTTTTTTTGTACTAATTGTTTTACAAGAGTACAAGGGAGAGATTCTGATCAGTTCTTGAATACTCCAATTCTATCCATGAAAAACAAGATCACCAAACATAATTCAATGCACCAATTTATGTATATATGACTGTGAAATGTTGCAATTTGAAGTTAGGTTGTGGGTTTTTATTTGGTATTGGATGATGCAATTTTGGTGATGATCATATATAGGGGTGAGTATCGTGTCGTGTTATTCCGTGTTCGTATCAAAATTCTCTCAACTCTAACCCGACCTGTTTAGTTTTTCGTGTTGTGTGTAGTGTCATATTCGTGTTCCGTGTCAGAAATAGCCGATCATAACCCGCTAACTTCGTGCATGTTAGATTCGTGTCATGTTATCTCATGTCATTTCATAAATTCTCGTGTCATATCATGTTCGTGTCGTGTCATCTCATGTTCATATCATAATTCTCTCAACCCTAACCCGATTAACTTTTTGTGTTAGTGTATCGTGTCAGGTTCGTGTCGTCTTCTCATACCGTGTCAGAAATTCCCACCCATAATCATATAGTCATATATACTTTAGGGCCCAGTAGATTTGGCCTAATAAACCACTTAACTTATTTTTTCGTCTTTATTTAATTTTTTTGCATTAGTTACCTGCAGCAATCATTAATAAGGTTGCTCAAAGGATGTGAACTGGATTCCTGACTAATCTTCCAGCACTTGGATGATTGATTGTGCATCCACAGTGACTTCGATATTGTGTGTAAAATCTAGATCCTTTGCCACCATAAGGCTTAGTTTGTGAGGTTTTTAAGCCCACAAACAAAATGGGGGGCCAGCATTCGGCTTGAGGTTGTAAAAAGCCCGGTCAAAGTACAAAAATCTACATTTTAAGGGGTGTTCCACTAAGGTAGCTTATTAGCTTATTGATTTTTCACAGCTTTTTATGTTATGTATTGTGAGAGAGTAAAAACCTTGGTTTGAGGAATAAGCTGACTTTTTAAGTTGTTTTTTTTTTTTGGGTACTTCGGTTTGAGTTAGTGGAATGGGGTAGTTTTGCGCAACAAAACTCATTGGAAAAAAGACATCTCAAAAGTCTTGAGCCGAAAAAAATAGTCTTTTCCCTTTTTTTTTTCCATTCGATATACATCAGTGGGGGGTTAGCGGGGGAGTTAGAGAGTTAGTCCATAGGTCAAAGCTTGAACCCTGATCTCGCTTGTGGGTGAACCAGGATATAACCGCTAGGCTAGAAGTCCTTGGTTGGTCTTTTCCCTTTGACTCGATTGATTTCGTGAAGAAGAAAAACACAAGCTTTAAGCCTAAAGCGAAACGAAACCTATATGACTAGAACAATCTCATCTAATAAGACATGCCATCTTGATTTTGTTGCATGTTAGTTAGTTTGATTGATGTATAAAGATGTTTTAATTTTTAATAACAAGGCAATAGCATTTAAATAAATTATTGTTTAGATATAAGAGGTGATTTTTTAAAACACAAGGCAAATAATGAGAAAATTGGAGAATAAAATTCTCCATCTGCCCCATTTTAACTGCTTCTTACGGGGAATCGAGTTTTTTAAGAAGTTAAAATTATTACTTTAGATTTTCAAAATTAACCTTTAAAATTGTGAAGCTAGTTAAATGTATTTAAATTGTTTGTAACTTCAATATGGAACTCAAAACATATGCAACATGAATCTTGTTTAATAGATATCAATTAGTTTTATTACACAAAGTTTTCAAAATCACGAAAAATATAATAAATTAAAAGATAATGGGAGCCTAGCGGTTATCTCCTAGTTATCGACTAGCTAGGGTTCGAGTCTCGGCAGAGGGGTTTGGGATTTAGGGCTATGGATAGCTTCTAGACCCCATCTGGACTAAGTCACTAAATTTCCCACTAATCCCCCAGTAATGTATATCGAATGACCAAAAAAAAAAACCAATTGGGATGGAAAACAGAAAGTTTGGAATGTTTTGATGCATGCTTATAGAAAGTGAACATTTATTTTGAGATATCCCGAAAAGAAAAGTGAGAGATTTAGATTAGGACCAGAGGAAGTAATTGGTTAGGGAATTGGGACTACATTCTTTTACAAAGATCATTAGTTGTTTTGTTTCTAAAAGGACTTTGGCAGCTTTACCTTTTGTCCATAGGCATGAAAACACTACAAAAGTATGCAGACACCTTTAATTTGATATGATATTAGATCCCATACCACTCGCTACCTTTAATATTAGTCCAGGTCCAATTAATATTTAACTTGGAATTCCTCACAAGGTTTTACAGATGACTCCCATGGTTTTTTTTTAAATTATTGTATTGAGTTTGAACAAAGACATCCCTAGAACAAGTAAAGCTAATAATTAACATTTGTATCCTTGACTCCTTGCATAACCCAAAAAAAAAGGCAAAAAGAAACAAAAGCAAGTATATATTATGGAGTTGGAAAGCCTATTTTATCTCATCTAGAAAAGTTCAAAATTGTACCCCTAGACAAAATATGAAATTTTTATTTTAGGGCTGGGGTAGAGAATGCAAAAGAAATGAAGCAAGGACAAACATGTTTCATATTTACTATTTTTCTTTCCAAAAATAAGTGGAAATATTCTATTTAACACAAAAAGGTTCCCGTATTTTGGAATGAGTATCATTGTTCATTCCCTCCTCAGCTACCTCCGGTCAGCATAGGCGGCTCTACATTCTAAGGTATTCAAATGAACAACATAAACTATTATTCCTATATATATGATATTTCACATGTTTTCAGGTTATTTCATTATTTTGAACACTCTATTCGATCAGTTTGAACAATTAACAAACTCATTTAAATTTGAATGTCTGATAGTATACTTCCCAATTCAAAGCCATTTTGTTTACAGAAAAGATGAATTTTCAGTTTAGATAAACAAAATGAAATGATAAATTTATTTCTCTAAATTCAGCTAAATTTTCTGATAGCCATTTTTGTTTAAAGAAAAGATGAATTTTCTGATAGTATACTTCTCGAAATTCAGCTAAATTTATTTCTCCTCGAGTTCGAAATTCAGTTAAATTTAGCACAACTCCCTATAACAGAAATTCAGTCAGGTGGTCAAGACATCTGATTTAAGAGTTTGCTCCCTCCTAAATTTTCAAATTGGAAACCTTTAGGTTTTCTTGTGGGGCCGGTTTATACGAGACTTTGTTATCCTCTAAAGAAGATGAAAAATTGGTTTCCTAAAATTAATTGAGATGCGCGTATGCTGTCTCAGGCTTATTGAGTTCTAAAAAATAACATTAACCAGAGGTCTAATTAATTAATTAAGCTCAATAGTAGTACATTGGTTGATCACATGCATCATGCATGGCAAGCTCATAATAAAGAATAAAGCAAGAACAATTAAACAAGATAGGATAGGCCAGGTGTCTCACCATATACAATTGAATATATAAACCAACCTACTATATAATATTGTCTTTGAGGTGGAAATGAATGGAGCACGGGTGATTCATGTACTCTCCAGCTTTCCACGGCTTCAACATCTAATTCAATTATTATCATCTTATTTTAGCAAGAATTTCATACTGACTCAAAATAAAAAAAGATTTCATATTTGGTTGCTAGTGTTGAAAATATGCTTTGAATTCAAGACGTTCGAAGAAAGGTACAAAATTCGGTGTAAAAAGATATTCACAGCTTTGTTGGTCCGGACCTTGGTGTTCTTGGTCCAGACCTTGGGTTCATTAAACTTGTCGCAGCACCCTTGGTCCGGATCTTGGTGTCCGTTGGTCCGGACCTTGGGTTATTTAAGCTTTGGAATGTTGCAGCTTGGTTGGTCCGGACCTTGGTACCCTTGGTCCGGACCAAGGATGCTGCATATGCGCGGCTGCGCATCTTTAATGGGGTTTTGACATAATTTTTTGTACTTTCTTATAAATAGGAGTCTTGTGGCCTCCTAGGATTTTGTCTTGAGTAGGGATTTGAGATATGTTGGGTTTGGAGTCGTCTCTTTCATGTGTGTGAGACATTGATGCTCTATTAGGGTTTCTACTCTATTAGGGTTTCCAATAGAGATTGGTTCATAGATATCTATTGGTTGCTTCAAGTAGAGTTTCGGGTATAGCCGGCTCTTTGTATTTTTATCCATTGATAGTGAATCCTATTGCTTTTCCTCCGTGGACGTACCTTTAGAGCTTCGTGCTTGAGGGGAAGCCACGTAAATCTTGTGTCTTGTTTGCTTGTTGATTTGTTTATATTCTCATACTTCGGATTTTGGCACAACAGCTAGAAGACCAGAAGCTCTTCGACCTGGAAACTGAAACTATTGGAAATTTTCTGTAAATGAAGTTGGGCATTTAGGGGGTCTCCCAAAGAAACCAAAAGGACACTTTTTCGTTCATTGAATGTAGACATGCAGCTCAAAGGTCCAGATCCAGCAGTTTATGGTTGGTTAATACCCCTCGTGGAGTCGTGGTGTAAGGTTAATGGCTAAAGTTATTCCTGCGATTTCTGAATTGATTTCGTGTGCAACTCAAGGGTCATCCTGGTGCTTATAACTTCACAATCCTGTTTCCATGTTCCATATGTTCTTCCCGAATTCCTTGCAAGTTTTCAGAGTTTTGTTCTTTCTGAGAGAGACAGATAGGTTCGGTTAGCCAAGGTGGTTCTCAGCGGTGTTCTAACTATCGTGGTTTAGCCGTTTTGTCTTGGGTGATAGGGGCATGTGCAACCTCCAATACCCTTAGTGAGGCGACGAATCCGTTTTAAAGCAACTGTGTCAAACATAGAACTTTGTTCGCTATTTCATTTATTTCAATTGTTGTAACTTGTATTTTGGTTACTATAATTTGTAATTTCTGTTTTGGTATTATTGTTAATGAAATTGTTCTTTGGAATTATCTATCCTATCAGAAACTACCATTCAGGAGTGCAAAAAAAAGAAAGAAAAGAAACTACCATTCAAAGCAGCTTCATGGTCCCTTTACACCTTTTTCCAGAAGGATAATGGTCTTTTTTGACCCTCCACTGCAGAAGGATACCCTCCGGGCTCCATCGAAATAATAATGGAATTAATCATCATCTAGAAAAGTAAAAATGGTAACTCTAATAATAAATACAAGAAGAAAGATACATGATGGCCATTCATTGAACAGATATTCACAATTTAAAACGTACAAAATATATGAAATACATGGGAGTATATTTTTTTTGGTCTCATAGTGTTCGACTTCTTTAAAATCGTGCCACTAGTCAAATTAAATAATAAAGTACTTTAGTGTGTAATTTATCTATTCTTTTTGCATAAATTTTAAGATTTCTTGAAGTCTTTCTGATTGATTTTATACTGGACCAAACAGTCCAAATCAAGACTCTGTTATCGGAATGTGCACCGTCTGATCAAATTCAAAACGAGAATCGGAGATGATTTAAATCCTACTCTCTCTCCGGCCCATTTTGATAGTCCAGTTCGGTCTCCGATATAATTTTTAAACTGTTAATATCTTTCAATCTATAATATTTTTAGGAAAATAATTTTCACACTCCCTTTTTATCCATTGACACTCTTTTTTTGTCTTTTACTCATGTGAAATTACTAAATTACCATTACCTCTTGAGTCACTTTTTCCATGTGAAGGTCAATTTGGTACTTTCATGTGGATAAAAACAAAGACAAGAAGTGCCAATAGATAAAAAGGAAGTGTGAAAATCATTCCCCTATTTTTAAAGATATTTAATTTTTTTTTGTATAATAGAAGTAATTGAGATCTATTATATGAGATCCATATTGCACATAAAATTCGTTATAGATTGAACAATATTAACAATCTAAAAATTACATTGAATACCGAACTGACTATCGAAATGGGACGAAGAGAGTATTATATTAGTGGGCATATGGCACCTACTATACAAAGCCCTTAAATTTAATTATGCTTTACAAAAAAAGTAACACTTTGTCACCAACCAAACCCCCCAAATTATCTCTATATATATACAAACCCCCAAGGCACCAAAACAACCTCTCTCCCTCACATGTTCCCCACCCACCACAACAATGGCAACCACAACACGAATAGACGACTCCTCCGACTACGAGAGCAGCTGCTCCTCCATAACCCTGCCGGACTCCTCCCGCAGCTTCATGAGCAGCCGCCGGAGCTCTATCTCCGCCGCTAGCTCCTCCGGCGACACCGCCGTCTTTCCCCACTCCCATAAGCCACACAAGGCCAACCAGGCCGCCTGGGAAGCCATGCGCCGGCTCCGCGGCCAGTCGGGCAGGGTCGGGCTTGACCACTTCCGGATTATACGGCGGGTCGGTAGCGGGGATATTGGGAATGTTTATCTTTGTCAGATCAGGAACCCGGTGAACCCGGTTTTAGGGTCCGGGTTGCCACCTTGCTTGTATGCCATGAAGGTACGTGGTGTTATGTCTACAGTTTAATTTAATCAATATTATTATTATGTTTGCTAAATTTCAAAAAAAAAAAAAACGTTTACATATATAAAGAACAGGGTTTTTTTTTTTTAAAATGATGGAAGTTATACAACTTTTTTTTTGGGGTTCATCGGTCAGGAGTGGTCAGGAGTGTTCGGGTCAAATTACGCGCATCATGACTATTTTGGGTCCTAAGCTGAACATTTTTTTGTTGCCATGTAATTGAGTTACTCCCTACGTCCCCTAATTTCTCTTCTGTTTCTTATTTTTTAATTTTTTTCACCATTTTAAAGATCATACATTTTTTAAAAATAGGCACGAAAGTGCATGCTTTATTTCTCAATTTCAAACTAATGGAGTACAGTCTTTGCGATGAACTAAAATTTTGGAACGGAGGAAGTGTATTGCAACTTTGTAACTTGAACCTTTCTGTTGTAATTTTAATTTTCTGAAGCATCAAAAAAAAAAAAAGAATATCGATGGTGTTCTGTCAGCTCAAATCCAGATTCCGTGACCACTTAGGCTAGAAATCCAAGTCATCATGATCTTAGCATCTTTGTTACATGAACATTATTTTGCCTATTATTCGCCTGCGTTGGGAGACTATTCATCCATCCTTGACCCACGATAAAAAAAAAATAGCTTTTCTTTTTACAGGTGGTCGATAGGGAGGCGTTGGCCGTGAGGAAGAAGTTGGTGAGGGCGGAGATGGAGAAGGAGATTTTAGGCATTTTGGACCACCCGTTTTTGCCGACGCTTTATGCGGAGTTCGAGGCTTCTCATTACTCTTGTTTGGTGATGGAGTTTTGCCCCGGCGGAGATTTGCTGGCTGCTAGGCAACGGCAGCCGTCGAAACGGTTTAGCATTTCCTCTGCAAAGTAAGTTTTTGTTTTTACAGTTCTTTTACTGATTGTTAACTTAAAAACAATGCTTAAGAATTAAAAAATTAGTGAGAAAATAAATGAAAACGCAGTTTTTTTTTATTCCTTTTCAAAATAAAATAAAATAATACTATTGTAATATATGTAAATATCACGATACGATTTAATTGACGCTTCATATTTTATTTGGACGTGTGAGAACCGATATGTGAAAAAAGTTGCCTGATCGTCAAGCCATGAAATTTAAGGGTTTATAAGGTTATTGATTTATTCATTTAATATCGACTGATTAGAGCTATGAAAAAATGGACAGGTTTTATGCTGCAGAAACACTGTTGGCCCTAGAGTATCTCCACATGATGGGCATAGTTTACAGAGACCTAAAGCCAGAAAATGTGCTGGTTAGGGAAGATGGTCACATCATGCTTACGGATTTCGACCTCTCGCTCAAATGCGACGTCGTTCCAAAGCTCATAAGGCGGAAACCCGACCCGGAACCGGCCGATGTTGAAAAGATCCAAAGATGCTCAACACCTTCTTGTGCTATTCCCATGCAACCCGTGCTCTCTTGTTTCTCATCCTCCACTAGAAGGAACAAAGTTGTGGCCACAACCACAATAATCGAAGACATTGAGGGTAAGGGAGATAATATTCTTTTATAACTCCGTGCTTATAGTCTAGGTAATCTGGGACATTCTAACACCACATATTTTTGCGAGATCCACGATTAAGTGTATGAGTCTCACATAAACGTATGGTGCTGGATTGATCTAGAGCATAACTCTGTGTAGAGCATATTAACTCGTTATCAGAATAGATAGAGACATACCACTCATTCACATTATATATTCTCACGGTAGGCCCTGCCAACCATGATCTCAGCCGTTCATCTCTGCAATCAACGATTAAGATTCGCAGTTGCATTCTTACAGGTCAAATCGCTTTTTTATCAGTAAGAATGCATCTATTATCTGAATCGTTGATTGTCGAGATGGACGATCCGGAAGGATTGGCAGGCCTACCGTACCTAAGGGATAGCAGAGCCCCCAAGTTCGTGATCTTTAAATGTGTATTTAATTTTTTATTGTATCACCACCCTGATGGTAAAGGATTATCATGCAGAGCTCGTGGCCGAACCGATCACTGCTCGATCAAAGTCCTTCGTAGGGACACACGAGTACTTGGCGCCGGAGGTGATCTCCGGTCAAGGCCATGGCAGCGCGGTCGACTGGTGGACTTTGGGGGTATTCTTGTACGAGCTTTTGTATGGAATCACACCCTTCAAAGGAGAAAACAATGAGAAAACACTCATCAACATATTGAAGAAGCCCCTAAGTTTCCCAAGAATAGGGGTGAGTACAAGCAAAGAGTACGAGGACATGGTGAAGGTACAAGACCTCATAAACAAGCTATTGGTGAAGAATCCAAAGAAGAGGATTGGGAGCTCAAAGGGTTCAGTTGAGATAAAAAAGCATGAGTTTTTCAAGGGTGTGAATTGGGCTTTGATTAGGTCAGTTAGGCCCCCTGAGGTCCCAAGTGATAATATTCAGAAGATTAGGGGTCGAGGTGTGGTACCTAAGTTAAGCAAGAAGGAAAGAGATGCACCGTATCAGATCCCTACCCACCATTTTGACTACTTTTAATTAATGTATAGTTTGAAATATTAGATTTAATAGGAAATTAGCTAATATTAGCATGTATCGATTAGAGAAGTTTTAATTTTATTTTGGTTTTCCTAGCTAATTGGATAATGTATGTGAGTTATCATCAGTCATGTCACACTGTTTTTTTCTTTCCGAAAAAAATAAATGTACGCCTCATTTTGTACGTACGGCCATTTCGTAAATATAAAAAGAGGCGTACATATCTTTCTCCCCTTATCTATGATTCTCTATCGCCAGACTTATTAATTGTCTAATTAATTAGGGTATCAATTTCATCCGTCACAAGTGGAGGCTCAAATTAAGAACGAGACTATATGGACTGGCCAAAACATGATTTGATTGTATGCTGGTGAGAATTGAATGACGGATCAAAGATTTTGTAAGACTACTGATAATTGGCAGGTGATTATCACAGCGCTAACTCGTGAAGTTCTTACAAACATCTTGATTAGGAAAATAAATTCCGGTTAGTAACATAACTAACCACACAAATAACTTACTTTCAAATTCTAAAATTAACCAAGGCCTTGTAGCATAGCGGTTATCTTTTGGTTCTTCCACAAACGAGATCAGGGGTTTGAGCCTCGACATAGGCATTTGGGGTTTATTGCTATGGATAGTTTCTAGACCCCATCTGAACTAACTCCTAACTAACCCGTTAACCCCCCGCTGATGTATATCGAATGACAAAATTTTTTTTCTTCTAAAATTAACATCTTGTCATTTCCTTTTAAACAAATTCTTTGTACATGGTCCATTGTGTAATTAAATTAAACTTTTCAAAAAGTAGTATTCTTTAACCACATTTGAATGCCACGCGATGTGATCATTTTGATCATCAAGTGATGAATTTTGAAGTAAATAAAATAGTCAAATAACCCACAAAAGCAGCAGCCTTTTCACGAGATACGGCTGGAAATATTCCCATTTATTATTAACAAAATCAATTACTACTACTTGTCTCCGCACCGAAATCCAGGGAGAGCTTCTCCATACCGCCAATTTTATTTATAGAGTTCATCGAGAACGTCAATCATAAAAATTAAAAAAAAAATCATGTTAATCGGATTCCAATTAATATCGATTCCAAGAGTGTATTTATTTTCGTAAAAATAGCGTGGCCACACTAGATCAAAGCCATCAAACTCAATTTTATAAAGATAAATACAGAGCGATCAGGTCTTAAAAAAAAATTTGCCAGATTATATTTTTTATGTATAGACGTGTAAAGGAGGAGGGGGGCAGCTTATAAGTCATAATTGCTCCCATGTTTTTCTCATGAGTAGGACTCATGAACTTCATGTGATCACCATTATTACTTATTTACTTTCTCAATAATGGAAAAATAATAAACAAAAAAGTTACTGTATTAGTTTTTTTCTTTTTAAATTCTGTACCTTCTTTTTTCATATGGGTACTTCCACATCCACGCATTCATATGCACTTTTACGAGAAAAACTTGGGTGCAAATAGGGTACTATGTGGCTCCTTACGTGGTATCTAGGGGTGCAAACGAACCGAGTTTTATAGAGCTCAAGCTCGGCTCGTTAAGTAAATGAGCCAAAAATTGAGCTTGAGCTCGGCTTGAGCCCTTAACGAGCCGAGCCAGGATAATTTACTGAACGAGCCGAGCCTATATAAACGAGCCGAGCTTTACCGAGCTCGTTTACTAAACAAGCCCAAAACTCGAGCTCAAGTAAGGCTGGATTACTAAACGAGCCGAGCCGAGCCACGAGCAGCTTGGTTCTTTTGCAGCCCTAGTGGTATCTCGTCTCATCACAGCCTTCCAAAAGTGTTTTGAACGGTTCAGATTTTAAATACACTCTTACTGGTAAGAGTATCCGGTAAGAATTCATTACAAATTCAGACCATCCAAAAGTGTTTTGGATGGTCGAAATGTGAGCTAGATACCGAGATGTGGTACCCAGCCGGCACCCAAGTTTTTCTCCACTTTTACTGATCAAAGTGAAATTTAAAAACCAAGCACATCATAATTCCTAGTCCTTTTCATAATTTCTCGAATTATTTATGTATTACTTTTGGCATTTTTTATTCTTCTTTCTTGATCTGTTCCTCTTAGTGATAGTGGAACTTATTAATTGAAAGGTTCATGGCAGGCTAAATTTCAGTCATCCTTTGACAGCTTTAAGCTTGATTATACAATATATTGATGATTAGGGTTAAATTTGAGGCATCCTTGACAGCTTTAAGCTTGATTAAACAAATGTAATTAGTGACTTCTTGGATTATGGGAATGAGATAGTTGGAAAGGGCGCCACCATGCCACATAATTAAATATGCATTATGTGATATGTTTAATTGACCTAATTTAAAATCACGTTTTTTTTTAAAAAAAGAATTAAATAATTGGCACCCTACAATACATTGGGCTATTGCGGAAATTTCTTGAGAAAAAGTTTCACAATTGGTACAAGTTGATGTTTTAATGTACATGACCAATTGGGTGTCCAAAGACCACCCAATATTTACTCTGCAAAATGGCAACCGGACTTCATGACATGACATATTGCTTGTGTGTTGCTTGGTTTCAAGGATGGAGCTAGAAGGGACAAGTGCCACCACAAGGTTTTGGAAAATGTAATTATTATATAGAAAATAAAAATTTATCGTTTAATTATATAGATTCGCCACTATTAAATTTTTTAAGTACATATATTTTTGCCATTACCAAGGTAAGATCTTGGCTCCGTCGAACTTGCTTGGTTTCTTTTCCTTGATGTACCCGTCATCGAGTTATTAGAGCTTGTTTGGATATCAACTCTTTACCTTTTGATTTTTGCATTTTTGCATTTGGGGTTTTTGGCCGTCCCTCCCAATAATGAGTTTTCCCACTATGCATTCTTCAATTAATATGGGTGTAGAAAGCAAAATGTAAAAGTAAAGGGAGATGAGCTTTTTATTTCTCATTTTTAATAATAAAAAAGACCTACAAAATATATTCTACACACAAGGACGGAACTAGGATTTCATCTACGAGGGGCCGCATGAACAACGAGATTTTAAAATTTCAAAGTTCAATAATCTATACTTTGAAATATCCAAATAATGCCCATAACAAAACACATAGTCTAGATCTCTTTTTTTTATCGATAAATAGAAGATAAATTATAACAAAAGTAGAAGGTAGAAGCCTAAATTTTGAGAGAAAACACCAAGATAGAACCTAAAGAACCAGAGCATAGCAGCATAATGAGAAACATCCTGTGGGTTATACTTATATCTTATATTTCAGTACCATTTATTTTTTATTGGGGGAGGCCCACCTATGCAAACATAAAATTAAAAAATAAATACCTAGGTAATTGTTGGGATTTTGAAATGGGGGAGGCCATGGTCCCCCAAAGCACCTTCTTAGTTCCGTCGTTGTCTACACATATTTGGCTCCCAAACATTACTCATGTTGCAAAATGTTTGTTGTTCATATCTCTCAAATACTCTACGAATTCATAGTACATTCTGGTCATAATCCAAAAAGGCAAAAATGTAAAAAGAAAAATGAAAAAAGAGGAGAAAAAGAATGAGGCTCTCAAGTATCCCTTTATTAGTATTAGTACTCCTATAATTTTGTTGCTTTAAAAATGTACATGAACAATTCCATTACAAGACCACCATGAGAGTGAGGAAAAAGAAACTTTGATGTTCCCTCTTGCAAGTTGCAAGCTGAAGTCACATGCATTTCTAAAAACAGTATCTGTCCTGATTCAAAATCATAGTGCATTGTGAAACAATGGCCGAGACAAAGGGAGCAATTATTGGGTCGCGATTCCAATAATGTCATTGGATCGCGATCCTATTTCTAAAAACATTATTGAGTCGCGATCCCAATATGTTGGATGACAGTCATTTGTTTTATTTGACGTGACTCTTATATGGAGCAATTACACATAAATTGTAGTACTATGTATGATTTCATATTACACGCCGGTGTCATATGTAGGGTTCAGATGATGAATTTTGCAAGTCTGGATATCTTTTATGAATAGCAAAAAAATTTGTTTATTAATCATTGGAACAAAATACAAGGATTAAAAGAATCTTAAGCAAGATGCATCACAACGGAACAAAAACAAATTAAAAGAACTAGCAGCCGGCACTCCGAAAAACATATGCCGCTATCGGATCTAGTATACAACCTAAAGATACATTAATACATCACAAGAAATTAGAATTGACAGAAGTAATTAAGATTGAATTGTCTTTGATTTCAGTCACCTGATCAGAAATTCAGAAGAGTTTGCAATAGGAAAAGCCAAATTACTTGTTTTCAAAAAGGTCCAAAGGAAAGGAGGAGTGATTTCCCAACCCACATTCAAGATTCTGTCAACCCATTTTGATGAACTTTGTCAGTCTAAAATTTGCATGCGGACTTACGGCCCACAGTACTACCGGTCCACATGAAAGTGACATATTTTATTCTACTACAACACTAGAAAGGATTCTCCTTTTAAGTGGGCCAGACAGTGTTATCGAGATTATGGAGCTGATCACAGATACATATTTTGTTAATCTATTGATTCAAACTCGAACTCGAGGTCTCGATGTGTAAATTATTTAGGAAAATGGTAGGGAACATTCAAGAAAGAGAAATAGAAGGCTCTGATTCACGTTTTACGGATCTGAGCCGTCCATTTCTCTTTTCTAAACATTTTCGGGGAAATTATTTTTGGTCCCTTACATTTTCGAATTATTATAGGGAAAAATTCTAATTCATCATCTAATGATCGTAATCTCATAATTTCTTCATTCTTGTTAATGGCGGGTAGAATTGATGCTCTCGATGACTTGGAGGATGGTGTTTTCTTAGAGGAAGATGATGATTTTGACGATGATAATTCTCTTTCTCTGGAGTTTTAATGGTGGGGTCTCGAGGGTTTTGACTTTTTCTCTAGCTCTTAGGTTTTTATGTCAGTTTGTCTACTTTTGGAGTTTGGTTTGTTCTTTTCATTCGTGGTTTCTTCGGTCGTAGGTGAGCGGTTTGGTTTTAATAGGTTATGGTGGTCCGGCTGTTTTTTGGTGCTTTGGTTGGCTTCCTACCAACCCTTTGGGTGTGGGTCTTGGTGGCTTTTTCCGGTGCACCTGAGATTCTTTTAATCTTTGTTTCCATTTTCAAAGATTAATAAATTTTTTTGCCGATAAAAAAAAATACATTATAAAGTAGTACATTGTTTATTTTTCAAGATCATAATGGGGCTTGTAGTTTTCAACAAACTAGATGGCAGTGATGGCACCATCGAGAATTTTGGCTATCGCGGGTCAAGCTGTTTTTTTTTTTTTCTTTAATAAGTGGAGTACACGTTGAAAAAAAGAAAAGAAATACAGAGACCAAATAATGAAATATTGAGTTCTCAGAGAGCCGGAGAGAAACCTGATTCTTTGTTTTATATACACTCGCAAGCTAATCTTTATCATATCTTTCTTTAAAATGTAAAAAGAAAGATAAAAGAGTTAAGGCTGTGTTTGGATGGCAGCAATCTCGAGGGGAATGAGAATATGATGCCTTCTTTTCATGATTCCAATATTTGGAACAGACAAGAACAGGAATGTGATTCCATGCTTTTCTAATTCCTGCGTTTGGAACAATCAGGAATATGAATGTGATTCCTCATGACACATTCAACCAAGAAATATATTCCCAAATTAAGTGGAAATTTGATTCCTCCCTTATCCCATGGGAATCTCAGATTCCAGGCTCATTCATTATGAAAAAGGAAATGTTGAATTTAATACTAATTTTCCAAAATTATTGTTTCATGCGTAAGATTACTAAATTAATTCAAACACCGAAATGAAATTACTCAAGGTATTAAATTCCTAGGAATTAGATTCCCAGTAATCATATTCTTATTCCTATTCCCACCCAAGAAAATTCTCAGGAATTTGATTCCTAGTAATCAAATTCCTAATCCTACTTTAGATTCCGGTAATCCAAACACAACCTTAAAAGAGTAAAAAAACAAAGAAAGAATAAGTCGTAAACACTTCACATTAGTCCAGTAAAATTACTAATTCTAGTACTCTGTTGAATATCTCATCCAAGTGATTAGTAGAGCTACGCACAAGCTGACCAATTATTATTCCGAAGCACCACAAAAAAAAAAAAACAAGCTGACCAATAAAGGGGAAAAAAATTAGGGTTGGGCATCGTGTCGGGTCAATACATGTCTACCCTCAAAGACCTATTTACCTAACTATGTCAAAAATCTCAATCCTAAGCCGACCTAAAATTAATCGTGTCGACCCAAACATGACACGATCACACAATACACATGTCATTTTCATGTCGGGTTCAAGTTGACACACCATGAATTGACAAGTCTAGAGCAGGTTAACCGTGACATTTTCGGGTTGGATTTGAGTTAACGTGTCAACACGAATAGACAAACGAATTAGTCATTTTCGCATTATGCGGGTTGAACACAAACCTGACCTGTTTAGCAATTGTGTTCTCGGATCGCGTCATATACGTGTTTTGTGTCAAATAGTCAATTCAAACTCACTAAATTCGTATCGTGTTTGAATTGTATTACAACCTCGTGTCATAAAATCTCACCCCTAAAAAAAAAAAAAAATACCCCATCATTTTCACTTGGACAAGCTAGGGCCCAAAGTTTCCAATTTGATTTGCGGAAGGTACCAAACCAACATAAGCATTTGAAAGTGACCAAACTGGGGCACAAGGAGTCCAACACGAAAAGCACATAAACAGTACACCCACTAACCATTGGCTACCCACTCGAAGAAAGCAAAAACCATGGACAAAAAAGTTGCACCCAACAAACATGTTTCCATACATTGTTGAATCCGAGCCATCCATGGGTACAGCTGTCACAATCTCATGGTCTTGGCAGGGCTGCACTAGATCCAAGAAGCACACGATTTAAGGATCACCCATGGTTTCGAGGGCTCTTCGTCCCAAACCATTGGCTTCGGCTTACTTCATGCTTCGGCAGAAAAACTTAGGCGCAAATAGGTAACGGCTGACACGACGAGCGTGTATATTGATTGTCCAAAAGTATTTTTGATGGTTTAAATTTCTCCCTCCCTCTCTCTCTCTCTAAAATCCAGACCCTTCAAAATACTTTTGAAAGATAGAGCTCTTGGATATCCCACACTGCATCCCTGGATCGAGTCTCATTACCCTGTCCCTCACGTAATAGATTAGGAATGACGAACGACAAAAAAAAAAAAAAGACTTTTGAACGGCTGAAATGTGCGTTGACTACCGCCATGTAATACCCAACCGACACCCAAATATTTCTAATATACTTCAGAGGGATATAGAAACAGTTTTTCTACTAAAATGTATGGCAAGGAAGAAAATGTTGCATGCCATTTACTCATGGCAATTGGTAACGGCTACGCATAAATAAAATTTTGATTTGGGTATTATACTGTACATGCAAGGGCTAATGTTGTATGGCGATATTGTGTCGCAATGACCGAAAAAATTACCGAAATACACCTAAAATGTAATGTACTTGTCACCGAGCCAGCAAGGCATGACAAGACAAGACAAATGAATTGTTGCCATGCCCCGGTGATAAGCACATGTCGTTTCATTCATTACTTAGTCCGGTGTCAAACACTTGTTGTTCCATGTGTCACGGGTGACGGGTTACCCAGCAGCACTCCGTGATACCACCCCGTGACACACGTCTTGCATGCATAGCCCGGTGACATGTCTTCCCTTGCAACGCTTACGGTGTGGGGCGCAATCTTGATGGTTCTTTGATGCCAAATACTTGTGCCTTGTGGCAGCTTGGGGGTTCTATGGACTTGTAAACGCCTACCTATAAACAGTATCTTATACTCACAAGCTCATCAGTTTTTTTGGGGGAAAAGACTCCAAACTTGAAACGGATGAAATTATTGGATTTCATTGAATAAAACAAAATTACACAGAATTATCACACAAAAAAAAGGTGAAATCAAGGCTGTGAAGTAATGAATTTAATGATTCCCTTTGTAAAAAGGACAGTACTGGCATAAATTTTGTACATAAAATGTTCAAATCAGTTAGTTTGGGACTATTTCGGGTTGCACACGAATGATCGGAGCAATTTTGTTATTTAAAATAATGTTTACAGGTACCTCATAAAAAATCAATTAAATCTTTTATCCAATTTTTTATTCTGAACCAAAAATTAGATAAACGGACGGAATATTTACCGATATCTGATTGAGTTGATCTTTTACGGGGTACAAGTAAACATTATTTTGTACATTTTCTGTACCCATGTGTTTTCTGTTCTAAAAGAGAGGTTGGGAATAAAATTAATCATTTATGAGAGAAATTAGGTGAAGGGTAAAATTACAGTTGCTGGGGAGGTACCGAGACAAACAAAAATCAAACCTACCATAGCACAAAACAAGGTGAGGAACTCAAAACAAGTGACTCGGACGTTAGAAACAACTTGAAAACCATCAAACTCTCCTCTCTCTCCTACACTTTAATGCTCTATAAGTACCCAAAACCCACTTCAAACCTGGCATCAGAGACCATTCTCAGTTCGGTAATTTGAAGTAAAACCACTTGAGAATTCAACTCTTTTTCTTCCATTCATCAAAATTGTGCAATGGCAAAAAATGTGGCTCAGTCTCCTCTTGAAAGAAGCAGCTTGGCTTCACTGGACCAGAAGCTAGCCATGGCCAAACGCTGCTCTCATGGTAGTACTACATTATAACCTTTAATTCGAGTTCCTTTTATTTCTCCCGTTTTAATTCACATTCGATAGAATTATGATTATTCAGGAGAAATGATTTTCCTACTCTTCTTTTTATACTTTTTGTGTGAAGTTATAAAGAGCAATACGGACACAGACCTAAGTGTACATATGTATAGATGTGTCCGAAATTGTCTACAGCGGAGCCCTATCATTGTGTGGGGCCGACGTGCATCGGATAGTTTGGGACACAAATATACCTGTCTCAGTTAGAAAACTGCCCCTCATTTCCTAATACTTGGATATAGCGATATTGTAGGACTAAAAAGGAGAATGAGAGGTGTCTTGTTCTGAACAAATGATTAGTGGGTGTCGATTTTTTGGATCAAGTTTGGCTAATCTCATCATGTTACTTGCATCATGAGAATCCCATGTGGTTTTCAACAAGTTCCAATCCACAAAACAATCAAATCAGAGTGATTTGGTGCTGTTAATGATTGCATGAAGATTTGGGGTTGATGGCCCCAAAACTTGTATACAGCAAGAAAGTTGGGAGGAGAGGTGCCCTTTAGTTGTAGGGGTCCATGCTCTTTTAAATGAAAGAGTGCCTTACTACTGCCAAAAAGAAGAACTTTTTGTTTTTCTATAGGAAATAAAATGATGGTTCTTTTGACTAATTAGATGGTCAAGTTCATGATTCGTGGGGCCCTTGTGAAATCAGTTTGTTTAATTAGTTAAGAGTTGTATCATATTTGTCTCCTTAAACAGATATTGATCAATTAGGCTTAGTTTCTTCTAATTTTTTTGGTAATTTTGTCGTCAGTATTTTTGTTCATTCTTTCTGAATTTTTGTTAGTTTCAGGTTATAATTTTTGGATTAATCATCCATCTCCACGAGATGAGTCCAAAAGTAAAAAATTAACCTCTCCTTTTGCATTCTAATATAATTTAATTACTTGCCTTTGCAGAGGGTGTTGTTGCAGGAGCCAAGGCAGCTGTAGTTGCCACTGTTGCAACTGCCATTCCAACTGTAAGCTTGCCCTGCAAATACTTCACAAAATTTTCCAAGAAAAAAGAAAAAGAAAATAAATTTACATTAACAGTTAATCCCCCTACATTTGTTAGAAATTGCTTATTATGTACTAATTTACTTCATCCATTTATGCTCCAAAACTCACATTATTGTCTACCAAAAATGCAGCTGGCTAGTGTGAGGATGCTGCCATGGGCAAGAGCCAATCTCAATCACACTGCTCAAGCTCTAATCATCTCCACAGGTTTTTAGTTTACCAATTTCATAGCCATTGTTACCATCATTAAGAGCTACACACACAAAAAAGAGAGGATATTTTTTGCAACAAATGTGTCATCTTCACATCATTCTGATAACAGTTTTCCTATCAGCAGTGGTGTTTTTGGTGTCGGTGTCGTTGTTTTAGTAACGATTTTGTTATGACAATTGCTTTGCAATGGGCAGTGGCTGGAGCAGCCTATTTCATAGTAGCTGACAAGACAGTTCTAGCATCGGCGAGGCGAAATTCCTTCAAACATGCCTGATCAAATCAGTCTCTTGCTTTGAGGCATGAGCGAATGCGAACGAGCAAACTCTGGTCTGAACCCCATTGTATAGTACTCCCGCGAACTAGTATGCAATGTTTAGGATAAATAAACATGGGATATACTTCCAAATGTGCCTTAGCTGAGCACAATTGTAGGTATCAGCTTGTTTGATTGCAAGTTTAAGCCGAACGAGCTTAGCACATAGGCTTTGCCTGTGGTATCATTCAGTTCCAATGCTTGATTTGCAACCTCTTTATTTAGTAGACATGTCACTAGGACTCAAACATATATGTTAATGAAGTTCTGAGTGTTTAAGTCTATATGACAATGAATCTCTTGCCAAAATCAAGAACATCACCCCAACATCCATAAGCTGGAGATATGCTTTGGAAAGATGACTTTATTACTCTAAATGTTCAATTGCTACATTTACAAGAACCGAGCCAATACTCCTTATTGCGATTCATCCGTGGTGGAAAAAAATGATGACAGAAAGTGTGGAACGGTTTACCTCATGATCTTTGAATGAAAACCCAGAAGTTGCGCGTCTCCGCCCTCTTTGTGCCATGTCGTCTCAAGGATTAAACAACCCAAAATACAGCTTCTGCCTCGATCTTCCTTGCACGGAAAACGCCATTGTCTCTCCAAATACCTAAACTTTTGGCTTAGTCAGAAATCATAGTATTGCATGCTCACATCGCTCTAAGGAATTCCATCAAACAGGCGGCGAACATCATCCATATAGCCCCTCGAAGCCATCCCGCCGATCCCGGGAATCACTCTGTAAAAGAGATTGCATCTCAATTAGAGCTCATACCAAATACTACCAATTTAGCATAACCCAATCTCACCATTTTGCGTATACACATTAATAGCTGAAGAATGTTAAACAAAGCATCATGCTCAAGTCCAAGTTTCAAAACAAACCCATTTATTTCCTTGCGTAACGTGTTTTGTACCGTGCCTAGCGTGAATATTTATTGATCGCACCATGCCCGCCACTCTCTGATGATTTCAGAGTGGACTTGTTTGAGATAATCCATGTTTTTTGCCGGTAAGGGAAGGTAAAATTTCGATGTATGGTTGGTAGTTATTTCAGTTATTAAATTATCCGCCAAAAGTTGAGTATCCAGTTCTGTTACATGCTTATCAGGGTACTTTTATGGTAGCTAGATCTTAAAAAATGTCTATCATTTGTCGGACTTTTTTTTTGTAATGAGAGCGTCGCAATAAACCGGACTAGTCTCACCAGCTCTTTTCACGAGTTTGCGTGAGGTGAGGTGGGTCCAATGACAAATCGCTGCCGAGGGAAATCGACCTTGCGACCTTGGAGTGGAACCACGCCGAGACAAGTCAATTAATCCCTCGAGGTTTCATTTGCCAACTTTTGTCTGCCAAATGAGCAAATTTTGTTCTCTACTCTCAATCCAAACAGTTGAAGAGGGACTGAAGTTCAACCCAGTGGTAGGCTTAATGGTAGTCACCTGTCAACCATAGGCCTCAAGAATCGTTTGCTATGGGGTTCGACTCCCAATCGTGTTTTGTCAATTCCCATATTAAACATGCCCATATGTTAATTGGACCAGTGGACGGTGAGATTGATTTTCCGGTCAGAACCAAGTTATCAAACAAAAGAATCTGAATTGTAGTATTTATTTTATGCCTCCCAAGAATTGCCTGAATGGACCAGAGAAGTTCTCATTCTCTCTTTATCCTCTTTTCGCCGCATCACCCTCAACATAAGCTAGCTACTTACTTACCAGTTATGAGTCACTACCATAGAAACTAAACCAAACTCATAGCCCCAGACTAAACAATTGCAGTTAGACATTGTCAAGAATACCAACTCAGCGTGTCCCGGGCACCCTGAGTTATAAAACAAAAATACCGACTCATGTAGCCCACAAAGAAATATTCCCTGTCACCATTGGGATGTGGATTCTATAACTATTATTGAGGAGAATAAAGGGTTTGGGGAGGGCCTTGTCTAAGGTTTAGAATTTGGAATATTCATAACGTGTGGTTACAAAAATGATGAGTAGAACCAATTAGAGTCGGCCTAGGTGGCGAACCTTACGTACTCTTTTTACTAAGAGATCAATGAGTCAAATCTTGCCGAAATCAAGAATTGCTTATTAGTTCTCTAGCGCTGGAGTCTTTCCCTGTTAGGTGGTGTTATGTTTCTGGCTATTTCTTGGACTATTCTATGTTGGGATTGATTTAGTTGTTACAGATTTCACATGAATGATGCAGTATCCATTGCAACTCTTTGAATGTTTGTTACCAACAATAAAAAGACAAGCAGTGATTAGGGATTCCTCCTTATCGAATCCTAGTCAACAGACGTTTATAGTCACGTGGAATTGACTGTAATTGACATAAGCAATGTAGCCCAAACACTTCATGGTCAAATGGCCTTCTGCTAACCAACACTATTGTGCTAGGTTGTTTGCTAGCCTCCTGTGACCGAAAAGGAGCTAGGTAAATGGTAATGCTATCTGAATTGCTAATTGGCAATACTCGATCACGTGTGCATAATCTAAACAAGAAGTTCGCTGCATCCCATCTGTTGGACAGTGTGAACCAAGTCTTTGTTGATCAACCGTTGCTAAACGATGAGAAAAGAGGCATCAAGGCAGTGCACAAAATTTTGTGCAGGAACATATGGAAAAGTACTAAATTTTGACCATCAAGTTGGAGTGGCTGAAGCTGCAAAGGCGGTGCGACTTACCCTTGTGAACTCGATTTTGATGCTTCTCATCCGAACCCGTTTCACTTCTTAAACCTCCTATCCAAGTACAAAATCCCAAACCATAGTAAGTCCCGTTTGGACATTTTGCGAATTTCAATGTGAGTAAATTCTCTTTATTCATCCATTGGATGTATCATTATTTCAAGCAGATTGTAGTTTAACACATAGTATACACTTGAACTTGTTCTCACTACTACACAAAATATGTGAAGCAACCACTGCATTTGTTGAACTAATGTTCACTGCTCTCTAGAACATATTATACACATTTTTTTGGCATTAAAACATGTTCCTTTGGTCGGTAATCTATCGATATTATCAATATGTTTGAATGTTCACGGTCAAGATACAAGGCACTGTCAAGATGCTGATGCAGAAATCTAAGATCTCAATTTCAATGCTTATCTATACCTTCGTATTTTCCATTCGCTTTCGCTTGTCGTAAACTGTTTCCCCCCTGATTTTTCTCTTGCTTGGTTAAAATTATTATCCTCCGATTGAGAATAGCAGTTCATATAAGGCATCTGTAAAAGACAACCGTGGACTTCATGCTTCTAACTCTCCACCACATCATTCAACATCTGGAGTGAGCTACTCCAGCCCTACAAGAGCTCACGAGGGCCACGGTCTTCCATTTAAACAAAGTATGGTAGGAAAGAAAGACATGACTATGCAAGTGAGAGCACCAAACCGAGAGGTACATCTAGCAAGAATCAGGGGCAAGACAAACATTGTTGGGCTAGTAGGGACTCAAAGCAAGACTATCATAGTTGGTCTAGGAGTGACACTATGGAAGGCTTTAACTCTAGAAAGCCTTTGAAGAAACAGAATTGCGTCACTCTTGGTCGTGCTTTCCTCCTCATTAACCAGAACCTTCAGCCATCCTTGGAAACAGATGAGCCCTTTCATTTTTTTCACCGAGCGAGTATCTCAGTTGTTGAGCTTCGTGCCAGGAGTAAGCTTTTCCAAGAACCTATGGATTGTGATTTGGAAGATACATTGCCTGAATCAAACAGTTCCGCCACAACTGAAAAAAGAAGCATGACTGCTTGTGAGCCCGTTCCTTTGTCTGTTGGTTTACAAACTCCATCTGAGCATTCGAATTCTGTGAAGTCTCTTATGCATCAGGGCCCAATGGTGAGGAATCTCAGGACTAAGCGAATCATGGCCTTTGGGGACAATGATTCAAAGGATGGAGGTCATTATGTGGTTAGTTCAACCAATTGCAAGATGAGGAATCTCAGGTCTACGTGAATCAAGACAATTAGAAACAACACTTCTGATGATGGACGTCTGACACATGACTAGTCAAACAAAGCATAGATCTCACAAGGAAAAATCAAGACTTAAGAACCCTTGCAACGTTCAAAATGCTCAGGTTTTCGAATATATACAAGGACTAAGCGCAAACGATCCCATACAATTGAGGATGGCTTCAGCGATCCTCAGATCCTCCAAACAGTGTTGTTTTAAGCTACATATTCTTCCCCTCCATCTCCTCCAGATTCAAACCTCGATACTTGAAGAGTTCGATACGAATTAGGATTGCATTTAAAAAGCGCAAGTTCTAGTGCAGAAATATGTGAACGAGTACTACTTTGAACATCAAGTGATACACATGGGCTGAGTTACAGGCCTTAGCATTGTATCCAAACCTTCTGAAAGTGCCTCGCCTGCCTCTTAACAACATTTTAGTTATTTCCAACCAAGAGTCCAGTTCAAGTTAATGCTTCTTCTGCAGCTCTCCTGTCATCTAAATCTGCACTAAAACATTCTAATGATCACGGGCAAAGTAAAACATATGTCAAGATGCTGATGCAAAAGTTCAGAGATTTCCACTTAAAACTCTTTCAAATCTTGTTACACAAATATATGCTGCTATGAATTGAGCTTCACCTAATGTAATTGAATAAGCTGGAGAATCTTTGACATTCACTGCATCAAGCAATCAACATCCTTGTATTAAAATCGTTGCACCACATGCTATAATCCAACTTGCGTAATGGTTATCCTATCCAATAAAAAACAAACAAACTATGCCTTTTCATATAAGATAACCAGATAGAACCTCAATCAACTAAAGTAGCCTAATACAAATTGGCCATCAGTCTTATGTATCCCATTCAGATTTCAGTGTATAGGTCAAAAAGAGAACGCCGCTGCAATTTTAATACTCCTATTTTTTTTTTGTCAGATATACAACTTAAGAAACTAAAGTAGTTGAATACCATTTTACGACCACCCAAAATAGCATGCCTAAAATATTCAACTTACTGTCTACATTGGTGGTTGTGTGGAGAAAATTCTTGGAACATTCTGTTTTTTCAGATTAAATTCTCTGCTAACCAATGGCTGTTGGAATTGTCAGCAGGTCGTATTCAGCCCTTCTTTTGTCCATGTAAACCTATTTAAAGTGAAAATTTAAGAAGAAAAACTTGAGCACGTCTTGTCGTTATAAACACGCATATACATGAGTGAGGAGATGCAAAGGATGGTAGTGGATATGAATCTTCAAATGGGCCTGTGAATTATTGGTGAAAGTAATGGAAACAAAGGCAGAATAGAATTTGACAATGGATGTGCATTAAGAGGAATCAATTCCGAGATGGAGAACTTGTATAGTTCCTCAAAGGCCAAAGCCTATTAGGGGAAGGTTTTATTTGCATGTTACAGTACATATTATACACACATAGAAGCCATCCATGTAAATGAGATGGAAGACGAGAAACTCTTCGAACTTTTCAAGTAACAACTGCCCCTCATAACACCTAAGTAAGGTGGCTTACTAGAAATGGACATGGGAAAGAGAGAATAATGTTTCAAAGCCTTTTCCTCAAATAATGCATGGGAATCAAATAAAGAAAGGGTATTATTGAGATTTTTGTATGGGAAATATATGCTTCTATGCATGCACTTAGTAGTTCATACCTCCACACAGTGCTGTTCCAAAAAGAAGGCAGAACTAAGAGGGAGCAGTTCTATCTGAAATTTTTAGAAATTTTTTACTTTTGGAATCCCATCTTAAGGAAACAATCAAAAGCTAACATCGAGGGCCCCATGCATCGCCAGGTTCAACGAGTATATAAACCATCTCAACCCCATCAAGTAACATCATCCATTCCTTCAGCTACTTCCTCCGATACTCCTACGCAGTGCAACTACTTGTTATCTCATTTCTTCATCTTTTCTAGGTGAGCCTCTTTAGTTGCTTCATCTTTCCCCAATTTAGATCATTTCCAAGGTTTTGAACTCAGTTTTTTTCTACCCTTTCACCTTTAATTAATTCTTCAATCCTCATTGAACACAAAATTTGGAAGATGACATTCTTTTAATTGTACGTAAGCATTACAAGAGGAAGAAGAAATAAGAAAACAACATAAATTTGTTGACTTGGTACCAAAATACTAGTTTATGCAAGTTTCATGAAAGGATTATTAGCTAGTGTGTACTAGCTTGAGATAATGATTTCATAAAGGAATGTTATTGTTTATTTTTTTTTGGAAATAGGAATTTAATTGTTTCTTATGTTATTGCTTTCATTATTTCAGATATAATCAAAATGAGCAGAGAAGGTGGAGACTGGATGTGCAGTTCATGCCAACACTTAAACTTCAAGAAGCGGGATTCGTGCCAACGATGTAGGTGCCCTAAGTATGGAGGCAGCCCCACCGACGTCTCATCATATGGTATAAACAGGACAGAAGTGTTAGCCGGGGACTGGTACTGCAATATTATCAACTGTGGAGCACACAACTATGCAAGCAGAACTAGCTGCCATTTGTGTGGTTCAACAAAAGAAAATGACTATTGTGGGTATGGTGGAGGCCTGGTGGCAGCAGCAGGCGGTTATGTGTGTGACAGCAGTGTCCTCCCCGGCTGGAAATCCGGTGATTGGATTTGCTCTAGGTAAGTTCCAATTCACTTCTTTAAATGAAAACTAAATCTACAAAATTGTGATAAGAACGTACTACCTCCTCACGCATTCTTCTTTCTTGTCATTTCATTTGCGGTTCATTGTCTTGTCTAATTTGAGGTCATTTTCTTGACATGGTAGACTTGGATGTGGTATGCACAACTATGCTAGCAGGATGGAATGCTACAAATGCAAAACACCAAGGAGTTAAGTTAAGCTATCTTAATAGTATGTCCACACTAGTTTATTTATTCTGTGGGTGTGTTTCCGCAACTGAACTTATAATAGAAGTCGATTTTCCAGAAGCAAAAACCCAAAAGTCATTGAAATTGAGCTTCTCGAAAATCAGTTTTTTCAGCTTTTTAAGTTTATTTTGGCCACAAGCTGAATAGCTTTCAACAGACAAACAAAAAAGTTATAAGTCGCGCAAGCACCTCTGTGGGCTTGAACATGGTTGGCTACTTTCCATATCCATAAACTATTGTAGTTTATCTTCTAATAGATTTATTTCTTTTATTTTCAGGTGGTGCATTTGAAGAAAATTGAATCAGAAAGATCACTACATATATGGAGTAGCATTCACTTCAACCATCTACTAACACCTTTTTTTTTTTTTTTCTTTTTTCTCTGTCTTTTTTCCCCTTTTTTTCTTCCTAATTTCCTAGTTGAATTTAACAAGGTTTAAATTCTTGCTGATGATCCATTATCACAAGCCTAGCTATGTATTCGCCCGAAGAAGGGTTCCGAAGTTTATTTATGATGCAAGGTTTCTTACATGAAGACCATGAAATCTCATCATTTTCCTAGTTTTCTCTCTTTTTCCATTACTCTAAAACTTGATGGAACACCTACATTTCAATAGTCTTACAACCAATGGCATAAAAGATTGACAGAACCAGGGAAGAATATTCAAAGAATCTCTATTACTATGAGGAGAAACACTTCAGAAGGAGGCCTTACTTTGGAGTTTGGATGAATAAATCCGATTCCTTTGTGCCGAAAATCCCCCAAAAGAACTGCAATAATGTAGCAGATAAGAACCAGATGCTCTGCTTTATGGGCACATAGGCAATGTAGAGTTCAAAGTGAGTCAAAATCCAACTTTTAGTTTGAGCCTGTTGTTTGGATCACCCATAGCCGCACTTCTTTTTTTCCTCGGCGAAAGTCAGTATTGTTAGTTGTAATTAGTGAGGTTTGAGCCTCACCCATTGCTGCCATTTTTAACAGTTGTTTGATTAGCAAAAGGTTAAAATGTGATGGAAAGGGGAACAGTATCTACGATTTTCGTTTTGTAATTTGCATGGTATCCAAACTGCATAATGAAAAGTTCTCAAAAACCATACTGTTTTCATGTTTTAGCTTATTCCATGCAAAAAATAAATAGTTTTTCCCTTTATTATTTCTTGTTACTTTTTCCACTTTTCACTTTCTCTCATATTTTTCCTCTCAATCAAACAGATCCTACGACAGCAAGATTATTGGTGCAAAATTTTGCCTTTCCAAAGTTGTATAATAACTCCAAAAAATACTACCTTTAAAAAGATTCTTAAGTTAGCTTAATAAAACAATTGAGGTAAACATATTCCATTGATCCGCAGCATATATCTATCTTGGGGTCCAGACACGTACCCAAACCAGTTCTTTTTTTTTCTTTTTTTGTCATTCGGATGAGACTCGATTCCGGAATGCAGTGGGGGGTATCCAAGAGTTCTACCGCATGAGCTAGCCACCACTTGCACCCAAACCAGTTCCAAATAATTTGTTTTCGTTGTTCTCATTGATAACTATTTTGGCGTCATAGTCGAGCAAACCTCAATCCGTAAATCCCATTTGTTATTACTTATAAGTTAATTTTATTTGACTTATTTTTTTACAAAAAAAAAGTAGTGAATAATGTGGTAATAATTGCATTTACTTACTTAGCTTTTTCAGCTTTCTTGTAAACATGTTTTTGGGTATTATCCAAAATTATAGGTGGTATTATGGTCTTTGTGCACATAATCTGAAAATGTGTTGAAAAAGTAGAATGCAAAAAGGAAGTCCTCCCCTCCTTTTCACTTTTGCTCTCTAAACATGAAATTGGAGAATACATTCTCCTAAAATTCATTTTCTCATGGTGATGCCAAACATCCAAAACTTGAAAATGTGAATGTGAAAATGCAATAAGTAAGTGGCCAAATACCCTCTTATTTTAAGCTCTAATTTGTAATGTTTGTACACGTCAAAGTTGTGTAAAGTATAAAGGGACCAAAAAGAACTAATGCCAAGACCTCCTCCATATAGTAAGGGCAATCTAGAATTTGTCCTAGCAATAAGCTAATTTGCAACCTTTTGGATTTTTTTTTAAATAGCTATTTTATTTAATCGTGCAATAATTAAACGAAACATAAACATAATTGTGGAAATTTTGCTATTGTAATCTCAGATTTGATCAGCCAAGCAATGGCTGCTTTACAAAAATTGGGTGTTAAGGCCAGCAGCTCATGAATTTTTCCCTTCTAGAAATTAACCATGCCAATTGATCTGGCACAACTTAAACCAGCTCTCTCCATCCTCCATCATGTTCTAGAGCTACATTCACCACACTTATAATTCTCCAATACTACACCATTGCTCACTATTATCATAAATAATTGAGCCACTATCCAAACCACTCTCTTTCCAACACCACCATTGTCGCCAACATCCTTCCAACACACTACCTTCGTTGCCACCGCCACAACAATAATTGGCACCACAACCACCGCCACCACAACGACCATTATCACCATCACACCACATTTAATCGCGAGTCTCCACCGCAACCATGCACAAACACAAAAACATCCTCTTTTTTTTATCCAAACACAAAGACCTCCATTTATAAAACTCAAAGAGAACAATGGAGGACCATTAAATCAAAATTATTTAATTTTATTTCAAAACAATAATTTAAATTAGCTCTTAGATATTGTTATCAAATAACTTTTTATCTTTAAAAGTTTAGGGTTCAGCTTTTAACTTCAGTTTTTAGTTTTATTAAGCAGTATACGTAACAAATCCACAAATGAAGTTCCTAGGAGAGTCCGCCTCCTAAGTTTTGAAAAATCTGGAAATACCTTGTACAAATTTTGATGTATATTCTAATGAACTGGAACTTTCACTGTAACGCCCCAAATTTTGGGAATGTTAAATTTATTAAATAATGATAAACAAAGTCTTGCAATAAATTTCCATTTTGGAAATTACACAAGTATCCTTGCCATTACATTTATTCACTACTAGTAGACTAGAGTTCTCTACTTCTTTGCACGGCCGTGAGCCCCAACAGTGTCTGGTCCAGCTCCATAGGCCTCCAAGCTGTAGTACTCCTCATGTTCATTGATCTCTATATAACTTAGCATAATACTTCAGAGTCACAAAGCAACATCGTTGTATTATGCCAGGGTCACACAAGTGTAATACCGTGAGCGATAATGCTCAATAGAAACCACTACCCAAATCCTTACACTAACAACTAAGGAACATTTTAATAGAAATGAATAACAAAAGTTTAATAGTTCAAACAGTAAACATGACGGGATGCTCGTGTCAATCTAAATAGATTAATTGATTCATATAAATTACTTAATGGGAAATGCCCCGATTTACACGTATGATTATGTGTCTTGTATTATCTTCTAGTGTCAGGGTTTTTCTTCAAATATTATTATCTACTATTTGGGCACTGTTCCGACCACCAGGACACAGGCCAGTCACTCTACTCTTATGGCACTGTTTCCAACAACCGGGCCTATAGTCCATCACTCGAACGACTTGGTCCATTTGCCAACCATGGTTCCGCTGGTTCGGGCTCCCAGTTTTACACACGCACACAACCATGGCTCCGCTATTCCGGGTTCCCAGGTTTACACACACACACACAAAACCATGGTTCCGCTGTTGTGGACTCCCAGGTTTACATGCACATACATTTTAGATTCCAACTCATCATTGTTCGAAGTCGTTTCTCTTAAACATGTCGTATCATTTCTCGTAAGTTGTGTCTCGTGATATGAACCACTATTTCTCATCAAACATGTCTCGTGAATATGCAACTTTTCCCGTAAAACGGATTCTCCTACGCGATCCTTTTTGAAAATCATTCTAGGGTTTGTAGAAAACAACATTTTAATGACAACGAAGTCACAATTAGGTACATAAGTTCGAAATCTCGTTTCTCGTGATTATCCGTAAAACGATATGATTTATAGTAACAACTAATCAACTTTGCATTTTTTTTCAAAAACGAAACGGGCATTATAACGTCGTAGAAATTATAAGTTCAAATATCTACTTATTCATTATAACGACTACGTAACATTGAAAATGAGTATTTAAGATCTACGTACCGACTAATTTTTCGGAAACCAATTAACTTGTCAACGACGTGAAAATTATCTGCAGTAAACTGAGCATTATAACGACCACGTAAAATACCATATTTAGGAAATAAGGTCGGAGTATCTACCTTAATTCCGATGATTAGTCGGAAGGTGCTAAAGCTAGGCGAAAATTCGGCGGACAGCGTAACAGTTACTAACTCCGGAAGAAAAAGAATTGTTTCTTTTTCATAGAAACAAGATTGCTACTAACTTTCTACTACTTTTTGGATGTATAGGTGGTTTTGGTGGTGGAGGGTGGTGGCTCTCACTTGAGTTTGGAAGAACAAGTTGAAGCTCAAGATGAACTTCAACTAAAAACTCAAGAACTAGAAGTATTTTCTCTCTCTAAAAATACTAGAATGCTAAGAACAAGAATCTTAGAAAGGTGGTGGTGGATGTGTGAAGAATGAGAGAAATATGGGGTGCTTTTGATAGGCAAAGCAAACCATGGGCACCCTCTCCCTCTCTCCCAATCGGTGTTCTCTCTCTCCCCCAATCTCTCCTACAAATGCTCCATAGATTTGGAACTACAACACAATCCTATGTAAATCTTATGCAAATCCTAACAAATCTATAGGTTTAGTAGTAAAAATCTCTAGGGTTTAAATGACAAATCTTAGGTCTAATGGAGAGAATCCTAGGGTTTTTATGGAGAATCCTATGAAAATCTAATCCCATGGGATTTTTGTGTACAATATATATGTATATACTGTCTATGCATGTCAATATAGGGCAGTGTAGTACTTGTTCTTTGTGAACAACTAAAGTGGTTCCTCCCTCATTCCTCTCTCTTTCTCTCCCATGTGCAAGAATATCTACCAAGGATTTACTAGGTATGGGCAAGCCTTAGTAAATTCTAATAAAGACTAGTCTTTTTATTTAGTAAAAGATTACTAAAATTTATTAGTTTTGATTTTATCACAAAAATTTTATTTACCAAAAATCAGGGTCGTTACATTCACACCCATGGATTCTTAAGAATATTACCACAATCATTGAATAAATTTACAAAATTTTCGCAATTTTTTATTTTTGTTGAACTCATTTCATAAATATCTTTTAACTATCACTAATCGCAGTTATCAACACATTCATCGCTCATGTTTCTCTATTGCATACTAGGGGTGCACTACAAAACCGATATAACCGCCGAACCATTCTATTTGATTAGGTTATGTGGTTCATTGGTCTGGTTTATGGTTCTGAAAAAATAAGAACCAGTAATTATGGTTTGGTCACTAGTTCTCAATTGAAAAACCAATGTTAAAATCGAAGTGTGTGTGTGTTATAGTGCTTGGCTATGTTCAGGCCTTATTCTGCTAATCGATTTATTTTGGAATTATTGCGTTTTTCAAGATAGATCTTTCTCTCATAATACATTAACTAAAGTCCCAAAAAACAAAACAGTCAAACAATGGTTTAGCATAAAAAGGCCTTAATACAATTGCCAATTGCCTTGAAGAAGTTCTCATGCATGTTGCGAAGGTGGGGTAATGAGTTAATGGCTAGTAACAGCCATTTTCGTCCATATTAGGGTATCCCAACAAAGTTCCCCATGGGCCTCAATACAATTGTCAATTACCTTCAAATAGTTCTCGTGCATGTTGCAAAGGTGGCGGTAATGAGTTAATGACAAGTAACAATCATTTTCGTCCACATTAGGGCATCCCAACAGAATTTTACGGTTTATTTAGGCCAAATAAGTCACTTTGATTTATTTTTTGTCCTTATTAGATTTTTTTCGCATTTGTTAATTTTGCATAAGAATTTTGTATATTATTGATTCATCTTGGCGAAATGAATTGAAAAAGTAAAAAAAACAATGATTAGTAACTCTTAATTTTTTTTGAATAAAACCAAAAATAAGTTTAAAAATCTGTCTTTTTGACTTATTTTTGTCATTTTAAAAAAATTGAGCTTGGATCATAATTTTTTTTTTTTTTTGGTATTATTGGTTAATCTTGAACACAGAAATTGAAAAAGTAGAAAATTATGATTAGAACTCTCGATATTTTTTTGAATAAAACCAAAAAGAAGTTTAAAAATCTGTCTTTTTTACTTTTTTTGTCATTTAAAAAAAAATTAAACTTGGATAATAATTTTTTACTTTTTTATTTTCTATTGTGTATTATGGGTTTATCTTGAAGAGAGAAATTTAAAAAGTAGAAAACTATGATTAGAACTTTCAATTATTTTTTGAATAAAACCAAAAATAAGTTTAAAATTCTTTCTTTTTGACTTATTTTTGTCAATTTAAAAAAACATTTTCTTTTTTGATTTTTTTTTGTTATGGATTTATCTTGAAGAGAGGAATTGAAAAAGTAAAACATTTATGATTAGAACTCTCAATTTTTTTAATAAATTAAATCAAAAATAAGTCAAAATGACAGATTTTAAACTTATTTTTGTCTTATTTAAAAAATTTTGAGCTTGGATCATAATTTTTTTCTTTTTTGATTTATCTAGTCGAGACAAACCAATAATATACTAAAAGTTAATGAAAAACTAAGAATAGCGAAAAAAAATCATATAAAGATGAAAAATAAGTCAGGTGACTTATTAGGCCAAAATAAGCCACAAGAATCTCTATATTTGCATACTTTTCTTTTCGTTATTCATGTGAATTTACTATATAATTCCTTTGACGACGAGTTTGGCCAAGAAGTTAGAAAGTGCCGGTTGGGGCTTATTTGAATTTTGTTGATTTATGTCTAACATGTACTTAAGGTTTGTTTGGTCTAAATATTCCCCAATGTAATTTTTTTGATTCTTCTCTTCATGTTAATTTCCTCATGTGATCTTCTCATGTGATGTTCTATGAGTGACACCTCACCCATTCAGAGGCGGAGCCAGAAATCTAAATTGGAGGGGGCTGGAATATGAAAGAAATTTTGGTTCGAAGTTTTTTTCATGATGGCTAAATCTAGTCATTCAAGTTTTTATGGGACGGTTTTGATAAATTGAAAAATTAATATCATGTATTGTTGTTTTCATATCGTTCGACAAACGCAATAACATTATCGCACAATATAATTCACCATAAATTCGTGCTCTCGGAATGAAAGTGTTCTTACATTTTAATTATTGTCAAACTTTCTTAATTTTTTTTAAAATATCTATAGAAAAATATGCAAAATATCCTCTCCTCTCCTTTGCTCTCCTATATTATTACTGCCCCTCCGGATTATCGGCAACTCCCCATGGATGGCCGGAATCCCTATATTTGGGAAAGGGGGAGCCAAGTCTGGGTTTTTTAGATCTTGGCTCTGACATCGACGACGGCTCTAGTGTGACAGCGGCGACGACATGCTCCGACGTTTATCTTTTCCTTTTCCTTTTCCTTTTCCTTTTTTGTTTTTAATTTTTTCCTCTTTATTATTAGTGGTTGTATTATGAAAGAAATTTTGCTTCGAAGATTTTTTTCGTGATGACTAAATCTAGTCATTCGAGTTTTTATGGGACGGTTTTGATAAATTAAAAAATAAATATCATGTATTGTTGTTTTCATATCGTTCGACGAACGCATGCAATAACATTATCTCACAGTATAATTCACCATAATTTAGTCCTCTCGGAATGATATTGTTCTTACATTTTAATTATTGTATCTCAATCATTGATTTGTTAATTAGGCGAGGTATCACTCATAAAACGTTACAAGAGAGGATCACGATCACACGATGATCCAGACTCGAACCATTAATATTTAATACCAATTTGGAATTGGGGAGCTTGTATGAGTCTCATCCGGCTGTCTATTTCGGCATCGACAACTCGAATTTAATCCAAACTCCAAATGATCCAAGCCGTACATTATTTAGATTAAAATCCGAGCGTTTAGTATCAAGATGGACGACCACATAGGCTCACTACACGTGAGCCCCTCACTACAAGCCCCCTAGTTCCATGCCAATTCTCTTCTCTTCAAAGAATAAGTAATGACCTAAACAAGACTCAAATTGGATACTAAAAGGTAAAAACGCAAGAGCATCTCCAATTTTGACCCATTTTAGACTCAAACTTAAAATTTGGGTAAAATCATCAAAATCTATCTTCAATCTTTACCCAAACCATTATCCATTTTGGGGTTTCAGCAATTTCTTTCCCTATTTTGGGGACACCCCAAACATTTACCCATTTTTGCGGTCTATCTTGTTTTGCTGGTCATCTCAATATGATGCCGTATTTTACCTAGAGCATCGTCGGCCTTTTTGAAATGACGGTTGTGTCGCCGAATCTTTCAATTTGGTGCCGGAGCTTTGCCGGTTCTTTCAATTTGAGGCAGAAGCTTTGCCAGAACAACTGGGGGTCGTTGGACCTTCGCCAAACCTACTGAGCCTCGCCACGTTCGCCGAATTTTTTTCTATCATCTCACGTCATGCTAGTCGTAATTTTAGAAAACAAATTTGAAGTGAAAAATGAGTTTTTCCATCGGAGATCAATCTAACCTAAATCGGAGATTTTGACAATTTTGACTCTAAATTGGGTAAAAAAGAGTGAGGACCGGAGATTTTCTTAAACTTCCTATAAATTGGGTAAAAATGATATTATTGTTAATGTTTACCAAGGATTGAAAAGTCGTACTTGGACATACTAGGGTTTTGCGGTTACAACTCTTCTGCATATATATTACTCCTACTAGGGTTTTACCGTACATAAAACTTAGGTTTACTCGAATTGTTACACAGAGAATCAATCTTTTATGGTACTTTTTCCTCCTGCCCAAGAACCAATCTTTCATACACCACAATGAGTTTTTCTGATCAGCCGCCACCGCCCTTTCTGCCACCGCCTTTTTCAGGTGACAATGGTTTCTTCTGGCCCCAAACCCCTATCGAAGAAAACCTAGACTCAAACCCACAAACAGATTACCCACCGCCTTTCAAAAGACCAAGAAATCTTGAAAACAACCAACCCAATTTCACACCTTTCTCGGTACCCATGAATAACCAACCAAGAGTAAACAACAGCCCAATTACTCCCCCTTTAACCAAAGGAACAGGCCACATCTTTTTCAAGACCAGAATGTGCTTGAAATTCTTGGATGGTAATTGCAGGAATGGTGAATCTTGCACTTTTGCTCATGGGGCAGAAGACTTGCGGGACCCGCCGCCGAATTGGCAGGAAATCGTGGCGAAGGATAGAGGGTTGGGGAACTGGAATGATGATCAGAGGGTACATAAGATGAAGATTTGCAAGAAGTTTTATAATGGGGAAGAATGCCCATATGGTGAAAAGTGCAATTTTTTGCACATAGATTCTGGGGAGAGTAATGCGATAAGGATTGGGACAATGGGTGGTGTGAATGGGAATAGAAGTGGGTCTGATCAGTTTGAGGTGACCAGGAATTTGAATTTGGTTTCTGATGGCTTAAGAGGTAACAGTAATATGAAACCGACTTACTGGAAGACAAAGCTTTGTAGCAAGTGGGAGATGACGGGTTATTGTCCTTTTGGAGAGAGATGCCATTTTGCCCATGGGTTTTCAGGTAAATATATCAAGAGCGCATATAGAGTTTTGTTAGTAGCATTGTTTTTTACTTTTGTGAATGTTTTTCTGTTCTAGTTTCGATTTGGGTTCAATAGTTTTGAATCGAGCAGGGCCGGCACGGGTGCCGGAATCTTGCACAACTCCGAATGTTCCCAATAAACGGACTTGTTCAATAGTTTTGATTCTTTTGAATCGAGCAGGGTCGGCACAAGGGTGTGCAGGGGTGCTGGGATCTTGCACTACTCCAAATGTTCCCAATAATCGGACTTGTTCAATAGTTTTGAATCGAGCTGGGCCGGCACAAGGGGTGTGCAGGGGTGCCTGGATCTTGCACAACTACAAATGTTCGGCACAAGGGTGTGCAGGGGTGCCGAGATCTTGCACAACTCCAAGATCTTGTTCGGTTTGGGTTTTGGTTTTGGGTTTTGAGTGGAGAGAGAAATAGGGTAATGATAATGATTGGAGAGATATAGAGATAGAAATGATTGAAATTATGGGGTGATGATTGAAAATATGGATAATGATTGGAGGGAAATAGGGGTAAAAAAATTTAAATTTGGGTCTCAAGACCCAAACCAAACAAGGCCCAAATGTTCTCAATAATCGGCCCTGCAAGTCCCTTGAGTGGAAAAACTTCCTTAAAAATTGTGTGGAATGAACTTCTAAAATTTCAACTTACCGACAAGTTTTTGGTCTCTTGGATAAGAGATGGCAGACACGATTTGTATACACAGAATCTTTCTGACAAACCTAGCTAATGTAATATATGCTAACGCAATCTATGTTCTGTCATCAATGTCGCAGTTGGTCGATAATTACAAATTTTGTGTCCCCCGCTTTATTAGGCTGAATTAGTAACCGACATGTGCCGGACCGGTAACCTTTTCAAGCAGATTTGTTGCGTGAATCTTTTGTTGCACTAGTACCAAGTTTTTGGTCTCTTGGATAAGATCATAAGAGATGGCGGAGACAACTTGTACACACAGAATCTTTCCGAAAAACCTAGCTAGTGTAATATATGCTAACGCAATCTACTTTTTGTCATCAATGTGGGCGGTCGACCGATAATTACAAATTTTGTTGGCCGATAATTACAAACTTTGTGTCCGCCACTTTATTAGGGCAACCTCTTCAAGCAGATTTGTTTCCTTGTTGCATTGTGTGAATCTTTTGTTGTACTAGTACCAATTTGGTTGATGCCTTTTTTGCTTTTGATGAGGGCAAAATAACTTCGTGATCGGGCCCAATTGAGATTGGCAGAACCTCTTCCAGGCTTATTTGTTTCTGTAGCTTAGTTGTTCTCGAGTTAATCTGTTGTTTTATTATCAATTTGGGTGATGGTGAGAAAGGATGAGAAAACAAAAGAAGGAAAATCTTTTTGGTCTATTTTGTTTCTCGCCAAATCTCGTATCTTTTGGTGAGAAACCACAACTCTTTCTTTTCTTTTCTATCACTTTCTTACAATCCAAAAGGGCCTTTTAGTTTGGAATGGGGCCAGTGTGACTTCAAGTGCTAGGCCTGCTGGGGCTGGGAGAACATCTTTCAGGGTGATTTTTTTCTGACTTTGGAGATATACTTGGACTAGGCCTCCTCATATCATTTTGAAAACTGATGTCTTTTATTTAAATCGCTAGAGTACCTCTTAACCACTTCCTGATTTATTTTCTTATCTTGGGAGTTTTTTTACCCCTTAAATCAAGTGTGATTGGGAGATATGTTAGCAAGTGTTTTTAAATTGATTTCCGCTTGTGAGTTAGCTACCATTTGCAATGGCTTTAAACGCATTCGATCGTCAAGTATTCAGGTTTACGGTAGGATTATAGGATATCTATATCTACGTCATCAACCATGTGCGTGTCATTTAAGTAGTGCAGATTTTCTGTCTTCTGCCACCCAAATGACCAATTTTGCAATCAGGAGTGTGGACTTAAAACTACTACTATTATTTCCGCTGGATCTTCGCTCTTGAACAAGGCTCATCATATATTACGAAGCAGAATATACTTTTTGCCTTCCACCTCTAGGAACTATCACTGCATGGCAATTTCTATTGATTGTTTTCCTCCTTGCAACATGAGGAAACCCTTTTATTTGCTGTTCAGAAAAAGAAAAAAGGAAACCCTTTTATTTTGTTAGTGGATCTTAATTTTGTCTATTTTGTAAAAAAAGGAAACACTTCTATTCCCAATTTTAGAAGTTCTTAATCTGAGATCGGTCAATTCATTTTTGTTCCATTCTGCAAATGCCTAATTTTCTTTAAAAACAAGTTAACCAATATGTTAATTAAGCCTTTATATTTTCGTCTGGTGTGAATTTTGTGGTATATACATATTGAATCTACTGTCTGAGACCTTTTAGCTATGGTTTGGGGTAATTGTTATAGTGCTTATTATTTATTGACAGTACTGTAGTTTTACTTCGTCACATATTTCTGGGATTAGTTTTGCCTCCTGTTTTTCCAAAGAAGAAAGAAAGTGGAAAAATGAGAAAAAACATAGAGATAATCTAGAAGGTGAAATTTCTAAGTGCTTGATTTTGGCTGTTTGTTATCACCACAGAGTTACAGGTGCCTGGTGCCCGCCTTGAAGCTGAAGCAGTGAGTGCTATGACTAATCAAACAAAACCTGCTTCTGTTCTAGGAAATGATATACCTCCCATCAAGGCAGTGATAACTGCTCCTACGAATGAAGATGGAGAGGGAAAGAAGTGCTTTTCAAAGTGGAAAGGAACCAAGAAGATCAATCGTATTTATGCTGACTGGATTGATGATTTAACTCCTCCTCTGAGCTTGCCGAGCCACGTGGAGAGCTGAGTCTATGTTTTTAGGTTCCTATCAATTTAGGAATTGGATCTTAGAGTTCAGATCTGCAATTTGTATCTTCCTAGGTTAAGAAATCTTCAGTTGGGTTTGTTAAATTCGAAGGCACCATGTAAGCTCATTTTGATTCATCTTTTTGGGATGAGAAAAAGTAAGGATACATGATGCCTCTGACCATTCTGGTTCATCAGTGGTGGTTCAGTGGTCCATAGTTTTCACATATTTTTTGTTTTTATGTTTAATTCATTTAGCTAATGCAGTTTTGTATTCAGAATTGGTTATTGTTTGAACACAGAATCAATAATGAATGTTTTGGTTCTTACTTTCTGCTACTGTTCTTGTCTCTTGTCAATGAGTTTGTGTTTAACAAGAATGGTTAGAGGTTGTTCTTTTACCATGTCTATGTTGTTTAGTAAGCAAGCATCTCAATTGACTAAAAAGGATACCAATAACCACAAAATTAGTTAGTTCAGAATTTACCTTTCGAAAACAGTTCCACGTGAAATGATACCAATAACCACAAAATTAGTTAGTTCAGAATTTACCTTTCGAAAACAGTTCCACATGATATCAAAATGTGCATTTCTTTGATACATTTTATGATATAGCAGTGCATTCCCTTAGCCAAATATTTCATCTTCTTCTCTGATTTCTCATTCCAGATCAACCTTACAGATTCAAAATCGTGATAAAAATGTTGGTTCATGTTAGTTTTCACATCTGCCAAAATTGATTGACCAGGTGGCTGAGGTGTACGCATCTTCTGGTGCAAGCCAGTTTTTTCAAGTGACAGATATATAGAAGTAAGTCTTGAGGATTAACCCTTTCCACCATTCTATATTTCATTTTTATGTCTTCATAAGGTGTAGTTCATTACAGAGCAGAAAAAGATAATGCTTTAGGCTGATTCACAGGATACATAAAAAACCAGGTCTGAACTAAGCATGTTGAGATTTTTTCTCTGAACTAACTAAGCTCTTTTGAAGTATGCTTCAGTACCTTCTTTTCAGTAGATTGTGCCCATTTTATGGTGAATCTAGCCAAAGCATTCATGGGGTCAATACATTTCTTGTGAAGAGGATCATCACAAGGCAAAAGACCTTGAAGTTCGTCAGAAGCAAGGATGACACAGTTCACTGCCCTCACCAGAAGAACCTGGATCGCGATTCTTAAAAGGTTTGTCGCTCCTTCTTTATCTTTTCTGTTCAATGCTTCGATCGCAGGAACTATGACATGCTCTAGAGTTGCTTTGTCAGGTAACACAGCCTCAAATCCCTTCATATGGTCACAAATTCTACAACAGTCAGAAGTGACACCAGGAAATTTGTATAAGAGTAATGCATGAATATACTTGCATCGTGTTAGGAGGTCAAGAATTCGAGTCCTGCCACAAGATTGAATACCCAGTCCTCCCTCCCCCAATGTTATTGAACCTCCCAATGGACAAACATATTTACATGTACGTTTACATATAAAAGTACATGTCTATTTAAGGCAATGAATGATTTGTAAAACATGCATTGATTTCCGAGAAAAGTGTATTACAATATGTGAACATGTATGTGTCTGTTAATATGCACTGAAAAGTCTATTTTTTCGGCATTATGTCAGTAGCAAGACGGAGAGATGAGCGTAACCGTACATGATAACCTCTTCCTCAGAAAAAATATTTTATTGTAAGAAGATGGAAAAGAGAATTACCTTAAAATTCTCAGTAAAGTTAAAACTTTGATTCATATTAATCATACTAAGTGTGCAATAGTTTATGTAGAAGTAAGAAGCTAGAGTAACTACTAAATTAAGTTAGTAATCTTGATGGATGTGACATTTGAGATTGTATATGCTTCTAAATTATGATTTTGATAGATTCAAGGCAAAGTAAAGATGGAGGTTCTCTGCTAGGAATCCTAGGGTGCAAAACTAACTGGAAAGATCAACTCATACGGAAAGGCATTGAGCTAAACTCAGAAAATTTGTCAGTAGTGCAGACTGTTTTTAGACAGATTCTTCTGAATTGGTACCAAAATGGACTTTAGAGGCAGCAGGTGAAAAGGATCTAGGTTTGTTGGATATCACGGAACACAATGTTCTTGACAGAGCTCAATAGAAAACACGGATTCGTGTTGCTCAATTGGGAATTAATGCTCGGTTTCATTTATTGTTCTGAATTGGGGAATCAAATGATTTGTGCCTGAATTTAGATAAAAGCTACCAGGTCAATGCTAAAATTATCCTCAAATTTTTGTCGCAGTTGAATAACGTGGTGTCAACTCGTACCCACCAAAATAAAGTCCTGGCAGAAAGGCGAAAATAAGCAGATCACTGATTTGTAGAGAGATTATATAGCAAAAAGAAAATTACATTCTAAACAAAAGAACTAATTTAGTTCCTCACTTCTTTGTTATCATCTTCTCCTTTCTCTCCATAAATCCGTCACTCAATCACTTGCAGTTATAAAGAACACACCATCATTTGTACAAACACTTGCAATTAAAAATACTCCTTCAATTGCTTGTTAAAATACCTGATTCTGTAGTTTTTCCTCATAAAAACCAGCAAGTTTACTTGCATTTGAAGTGAGCACACCTATCCTTACAATACTCCCGGCTCCGATTGGCTTCAGGTTAGCTTCTTTCAGCTCTCTGGCAACACAATCACCCACATTAAGGAACGGCACAGAGCACCCCTTGGACACCTCAAATAGCCAGGCATGAGAAATATGGCATGGCATAACAACACAACCGGCTCCTGAATGTTCCAAAAACACTCGTTTGTGTCTCAAATTCTCTACTATAGTCCCATGATCTAACTGAATTCGAGAGCGTTTTCCATTTTCAGGAGGAAATGAGCCACACAAAGGAATCTGTCTACTTATTGCTGGATCGCTGCATACAACAAAAGGAATAGATTCTTCTCCATTTCTCGAACTCAACCAAACAAGCTTTTCCAGGAAAACAAGTGTTGAGAAAACGGATACCCCGCCAATGATTCCAACTGTATTTGCCTGGCTAAGAAGAGGTTTAAGAGTCCGTGATCTTGAGAGTTTCTTGGATTCAGGTAATTTTCCACCTTCATTTGATTGTACCAATACAAGAGAAATATGTATAGCTGTAGATGGATTGGATCTTGTTTTGTAACGGCTTCTGTTGTTTACTTTACTGGAAAAGATTGGTGGGGAGTTTATTGAATGGAAGGACATTGCCATGCCTCCATCTAACATCCCTATCTACTTTTAAGAGCTAAAGCTAGTGAATATCTATGTATATGGCTTATAACTACAAACTTTTGCTATTATATTTTTAAGTTTTTAACTCTTACAAATCGGTGCCTTGTCACCAAATCCACCACTAGAAACTTGAAGTTCCTATGGGATTTCATCTCAAAACCATAGACTGACCTCGTAAATTCTCATCGCAGTTCAGTTTTTTTCTTCTTGGAAATCAAAACCGATAAACTGGCCTAGAACTAGTGAATGTTGAATTAATCTATGAGCCAATTTCCTTTAGAGCAAAAACCCAGACCAGAAAATGGATGATACATTATAAAGACTATAACTGACCTCTTAATCCTCATGGAAGTTCAGATTTTTTCTGCTTGGATATCAAAACCATATGAAAAAAAGCTGAAATTTTCCCATGAAAGAACACCTAAAACTAGCGAATGTTGAATTAATCTGTAAGCCAGATTCCTGTACAGAGAATACCCGGAACAGAAAACCAAAGATACTTGATGAAGTATTATGGAAATGAGATTTCAAGAGCAACTAAGCTATATATAAGGTCCACAACAAAGCCCAGAATGTTTTTTTATGAAATCTAGAACATTCACAAGCAAGTAGAACTCAACATCAAAGATCAGATATTTGTAATGGTCCCTATTCATAAGGGCCCCTATAAATGCATATGAAACACAGAATGTCCTATCATGCAAAGTTGAGAGGAATTACATGATTGAAGTGAATCTACCACCTCCTGCTATTGTATCAATTGTCTACCGTTCAAACTTCAAGATAAAAGAAATGCTTTTAGAAAAATTAATAAACAAAGAATTTTTTTCCAAATAGAGACAGGCATATATATATCACCTCCGCCTCGATGTTTTTGTCCGTGTATCGAGATACGACAAGGATGGCACATGGGCAAAGAATCAGAGAGATACAAAAACTCAGTCTAGTGTGCTATATGCATGCACAGGGTATTTTCCCTGTGACTATGGCAAACCAGGAGATCACCAGTCCAGTGTGGAGAATATTGAGATGGGAAGTGTTAAGGGTTCAGCATGCTACAGTATGTCGAGAAGTTATATAATAGCAATATCGCAGCGTGCACAATCTTAAATCGATATCATTAGATTAACCTCATCTCATTTTTCGATGTGGCCTGCATAATGTGTAAGTCACTAAGTTGGGCGAAGCCAAAAATTACTGCCAAATTTGTCACCAAAGGTAGCTTTGCCATTTTTCAACTGCAACTTTTCCTTACAGGTGGAGCACCACTTTGCGGTAAGTGTTGTCAAATTTTCACATTGACATCCTACACAGCTTATGGATGGACTTGCTCTTAACTATATATCATATCAATGGTGCAACTCTGATGTGATTAGATTAATGCTCATCATTGTAAAAAACAGCTGAAGAATTTGGACTTAACTCGCACTCTAATGTGATTATGTTATTGTTCATCATAGTAAAAACAACTGAAGAATTTGGACATAGCTTGCACACTGATGTGATTATGTTATTGTTCATCATAGTAAAAACTGTGAAGTATAATTTTAGAGTTTTAGTTAGGGTTTCAGTTCATCGCTATCTATCTTTTATGTTTAGGGTAGTTTAGTCTTTTTATATTATTAGGGTGTCACTAAGTTTATTAGGGTTATCCTTATAACCCCTTCATTAGTCATGTAATCATTCAAGCTTTTCCAATGCAATAATATTGTAAGTTAGTTTTCTCTCTCTCCTTCGCAAAGCCACATGGTATCAGAGCCTAAGATCTAGGCCTGTGGGATATTAGACACTCATATGAACTGTTCATCGTGTACTATTCATTGAAGGCACTGTTTATCGCAGGCCGTTCACAGGTACTGTTCATCGGGTACTATTCTTTTCTCTTCCTCTTCTTTAAGTACCAACACATAGCATAGCAGTAGTATCGATGTTAACTGGGCTCCTCCAATTTCATCCAAAATCCACTGGGTCTCTGCCGATTGGACTCGAACTTGCCTGATTGTATCTGAAATTGGTTGGATTTGATTGGATTTCTTCCTAGTGAACTCAAAATTGACGACTATAGGTATTTGTGCAATCTCTTCGCTTCTCTCTCTTGGTGTATGTCATGCAAACCAGGTTTGAAGCAACTTTCTACATCGTCTATGCATTGTTTGAACCCCTTCTCAATCTACGTGGTAATCGACAGATTTGGCATCTCTCCTCTCTCTCATACGTCATTCTCTAAAATCTCTCTCATACGCCATTCTCGAAAATCTACATCCGAAATTTGGCATCTGTTCTTCCTCCCATCTGTATCTGTTCAGCATCTGTTCTTCCTCCTGTTTGCATATGTTTCTGGGTTCGGTTTGCAGTTTGTTCTCCTCTTCCTCAATTGCACTTCATCTCTCTTTATCGTTCTCTCTATCTCAGACGAACTCTTTCTTCTCTCTTCGTCAAACCTTTGATTAACACTTGTTTGCAGTTTCGGCACTTGTTTTGGACCTCTGATTGGTATTGTTTTGCAGCACCACTTTGCAATGTTCAGCGCAGACTGTAGTTGATTTGCAGTAGTGGATTTGCAGTGTTATTTCCTTAGCAAACTCTCAATCCTCTCCGGCCTCGCATCTGAGTTTGAGTGTGAAGTATAATTTTAGGGTATCATTTAGGGTTTTTATTTATCGTTATTTATATTTTGTGTTTAGGATAGTTTTGTCTTTTTGTAGTATTAAGTTTTCGCTAAGTTTATCGTTATTTATATTTTATGTTCAGGGTAGTTTAGTTTTATGTATTATTAGAGTTTCACTAAGGTTATTAGGGTTAGCCTATGTAACCCCTTCATTAGTCTTGTAATCATTCAAGTTTTCCCAATGCAATAATATTGTACGTTAGTTTTCTCTCCCTCCTTTGCAAAGTCACAAAAACAGCCGAAGATTTTGGACTTTTGAACCGAGAGCTTATCTTCCCCCCTCCCTTTCCCAAAACTACCCCCACCGACCGGCCCCACCCCTTTCCCAAAACTACCCCCAACCGGCCCCACCCACTCTTCCTTTTGTTCTTCCTTTTTGTTTTTGTTTTTGTTTTCTTTTTCTTTTTCTCATTTCTTATTTGATTAGAAATTAATACTTTTATCTTTTTTATTTAAGATATTTATTTATCTCTTGTTCCTTAAATTTCATTTTTATTTAATTTCTTAAATTTTTATCTTATTTATTTAATGCATTTCTTTATTTATTTAATTACTTATTTAATTTTAATTTCGTTAACGCTTTAAGCAAATTATTTTTTTTACATTTAAATTTGACTTTCTAGTTACAATTTTTATACTACTTTAATTAGTTAGTTAATTTGTCTTAACAGTGAATAAAAAATAAAAATAAATAAACTCTGCTCCTAGCGCGCTTGGTGTTGTACTAATTTTTTTTTGTCCAAAGGGAGAAGTGTTATTAATCTGAAAGGTAAAAGTTTTACATATAAGAAAGTTGGGGAAAAAACTGAAAGGCAAAATGGAAGTCCACAGACTGGACCAACCATCAGAGAATTCTAATCAATAATAATAAATCTCCTCCAAATTCTAATCAATATTGCCTCCAAATTGCGGTCCCCGCACTATACCCATTACTTCAAACCAAAAATCCAGACGTGTTTGATAATGAACAGCCCATCCTTTAGCTTCGTCTGATGCATATTTCCCCCACCATGTTGGGATGGGTGGTACTGGATAATGAGGGTGTAAGAAAACTTGCACGATGTGATCGCTAATACGGGCAATAGCTATTTCCTAGCGCTCTCGAATTGGAACTGGAGGGAATCTCAATGGCAAATGGGTAAAACAACCTATTACATTCTCGTCAATTGTATGAAGTACGAGGTTGTACCTTGATGCAATGACAACTCCCAAAGTCATGCAATCCATCCAATGTTGCTCTGGTGCCAGAGACTCGAAATAATACAGTAACGCTAGTAGTTGATCTGCGCCATTGTCAAATGGATAAATCACATTGTATAGATCTTTATTTTGTTGGATCTCATCCATAAGCTCTACTCGTACTCGAGCCCAACCATCTTCAGTATACCCGAGGTGCCTATCGCCCTGAATCCACAATGACCGTTAGCTTGGACGTCAACAATGTAGGAAATATAACGCTGAAATTCCTCAGGTAATCGTTGAATGTAGCGATCAGGGACGGATGGAACTGGAGATTGAGTATGGGTCGGTTGAGTATTGCGAACCCCAGATCCCCTCCCACGTCTCTCTCTCCCTCGCGATGTTGCAGATTCTGAAGTGGATGGTTCTACAGAAGAAGGTATGCGACGTCTGCTTTGCTCATCTCTACCTGCGGGTCGACCTTTATGTTCCGTGTTGTATGCTGGGGCTCGAACAGTGCTATGAGATGGATCCATCATCTCAATAATCTTGTTTATCATATGCGCTCACATATATGGATCCATCCCATGTAATATATCAACAACCTCAGTTGTCCTGTCAGGTGGTGCTCCCTCGTCATCAAACCCGTGTGCGTGCATGGACAACCTACTCCAATGAGGGTGGATACTGGATAACGGAATTGCAACTCCAATGGAACGATAATATACAAGATCGTGCGCGTATGGCAATCCGTATGTTATTTTGATAGGACAGTTGCAATAGCCGGTTAGGAGAGGGGATACTTCTTTAGCGCATTTTAGCTGCTCATCGATGAACTTCATTGCCTCTAATGAAATGCGACACCTTACTTGATCAAAAATGTCATCACATAATTGTTTGTGGCGTGGAATGTTGATCGCTTTTTGGAACGACTTCTGAATAGACCTGAGCTGAAGGTCCAACATCTTTTTTATTTTATCAAAAGATGTTTGTAGGTTCGACATGGTATCCCCCAAATACATCTTCAGCCTCGCATGTGCAGACTCCACCCTGTAATAGAATAATGCAATGGGTTTAAATATGAAAGTTTAAAAAAGTAGTCCTTAGTGTAGTAGAATAATACACGGAATTTAATTAGTAAAGTTAAAAAGTGACTATACCTTTGACTTGAATGGCTTCCGAGGTGTATACATGTATTTGTCCATGCTGAAATAAACCGCTCACTGTACGGACTTAACCATGTATTCCAAAGGTAACTTAGGACACGTGAAAATTGTATAGACTCTTCGCGCATGGCCTGCCAGTTCTGTTAGTAAGATGATGGTGTTGATGATCTAATCAGCGAGTGCCACGAATGGAAAAAGTCTTTAAACGCCGGATCAAGCACAGGGCTACAATTCTTCACCACACACTGGTTTATGTGACAAATACAAAGGAAGTGACGTGCCATGGGAAAACATGCTTCAATGGCGTTAAGAAGTGCCAAATCCCGATCTAAAACAAACAACAATGGCAATGGTGCCCCCTTTCCAACCATCCACTTCTTTAAGGTATTCATGGCCCGTGTCAGTCGCTCTACTTTCTCATTACTAAGATATGCGAACATAAGCGAGTAAGTTAGCATTGTGGATGTGATACCCACAACCTCCACTAGTGGCATCCGATACTCATTGGTCTTGTACGTGGCATCAATGATCAACACGGACAAAAAGTTGACAGATAGCTCTAGGCTTCTAGGATTAACCCAAACAATATCTGTGATTTCGTTGGTGTCTGGATTTAAAATATAATCATGCATGGAGGTATACTTTCTTAATTAATTGGTCTAAGACATACTGAGTAGAAGTTAGACCCCCCCCGTTTGGCTTCCTTGTTTTTGGAAATGGCGTTGTAAATGCTTCTAATTCTCGTAGTGTTTGACGGGTCTTTTTGCTTCAAAATACTAAGAATTTCACGGGGCGCGGTGCTATTGGCCATGTCGACCACAAATTGTTTCTCCATTGGTTTTAGCCTTGACGGGTACTTGTGGCCCTCAAAATGTTGTGCTGGTTTATGGTTATGGAAACCACAGGAAACCATTAAACCCCACTTGACACCGTCTGGAGGTATTGGTTTACCTTGCAACTCAAATGGGCAATCGCATTTTTTAGTCCCAGTATTCTTAGAAAATGGTTGCCCTTCAGCCAGATATCATGGCGGTTTATACTTTCCTCCTCTCTCACAACCAAGAATGCACTTCGGCAGCTTGCCGCCTTTTAAATTAGCAGAATTTTTAATAACCACCATAGTACCATTTTCCAAACCAACTTTTTTTGCCCAATCTAACATTTCTCCTCTACTTTCAAAAATCTATAAAAAAAAAAAAAAATGAATATGTATAAGTAAAACGTTATCCAGTCTTAACATATTTTCTCCACTTTCAAAATAAATGACGAATTTACATAAGAAAAAAGGTAATAACTAACCTGCTCAGTGGTAAACTCGGGTGTACAATCGCGACCGTTGTAGGAGATGCTCTCCCCACAGGGAACATCATTCTCTACTGACCAACTATCTGAAACTGAAAAGTTGTAGCCTTCCATAATGTTGTTCTATGAATTACGAAAATAGTGGGAGATATTGTTCTGTGATTGTATGAAGTAGTGAGAGAGGGAGAATTAAGAAAATAAGGTGAGAGAACACTACTTGAATTTGCTACCACACAATACAAGAGGAGAACACTACTTGAATTTATACGCCAAAACTTCATGAGGCTCGGCAGGATATGGCACACAGTCAAAGGCCTTTCTTCAATGCTCTGATTCCCTGTGCTCTTATTATTGTTGCCGTTATCAGATTCTACAGGAAATGACACACAATCAAAGGCCTTTTGGATATGGCACACAATTAGCTTCTACAGAAAATACCTAAATACAAAATGACAAAAAGGGAAGGGTGGGGGGGCATCAAACGGTGGGGTGGGGGAGGGGCTAAACGGGTATTTGAGGGTGGCGGAACCAGGAGGGAAAATTGTCAGGGGAGAGGATCAATTTTCTTTTGAACCACATAAATGTTCTTGTGTAATTGTGATTTTTCTGCATTTGACTTCCTTAAATTGTATGTTAGGGTTTGAAAATCCCCAATACCAAGCATGCCTTGGAAGCACTCGAAGGTTTCCAAATTAAAGGCAAAGACCAACTAGCGTCTTCATTAATATAAAGTTCCTGTTAGTATAAATTTCTTGCTCTTGCAGTATCCTTATGCGAATTGAGCATTTCCACATGTAGATATTTGTGTCTATTTTTGCCAGGTGTTTATTGCCACATAGATACATACAATTTATTTTTTCATAATCATATATATGTATATAAGTATATATACACGCATGTACATGTTTATGAGGGAAATAGCTTACTTATGGGAGCGAGTCCATATGCAACTATGCTCCTGCTTTAATAGGGCTTACGTAAGTGCATAGTGGACATGATTGGTCGAGGTGTGCATAAACTGACTCAGACAGTTGAGTTATCCAAAAAAAAAGGATACTTACTCTCAAGCTGCTGATGCTAGCTGATGGCAGATTTTTTTGACAGAACCTCCAAAAGAGTCAGTTTTCAAGACACCAAACTGTCAAATTTGTCTCCACACTTATTGTACTTTAAGTTGGAAGAGTTGGGTTCTAGTTTGATCACTCTATGGCCCATTGAGTGACACAGAAATGTTCTATAATGAAATTTTGTCCCCTATATTGATATCAGTGGCTGGTACTAAATTATAGATTGATAGTTTTTACTTGGACAACCGATAGTCAGGGCCGGCCCAGAGGTAAGCCGAGCAAGCCTCCGGACTTGGGCAACCCATCCCGGGAGGGGCAACTCAAAAAAAAAAAAACGTAAGTTAAGTATAAATATAAAATGTTTCCGTGAGAAACTCAAGGTTAGCGCCTGGTATGGTGGTCATGGGTGATGCCTTACTCCCCATTGGGTTGAGTTCAAGGATAACATTTTCATACTTTTGGTTTGTCAGCCTTCTTTCTTTCTTTCCCTTTTTTTTTTTTTTGAGTTTCTTAATTTCAAAATGCACTCAAAGTTTCTCAAGGGCAACAACTTTCTTTCCTTTTTTTTTCCCTAGCAAGTCTAGATCACACTCAAAATCTATGCTCAAATATACTAACACTTTTATAAATATATGGGATCATGGTGGTGTTACATGAGCCCCACTGATTATGTAAATGTGGGTGCATTTGAGCGTGGTTCTAGACTTTTTGTTTTCCCTTTTCAATTCACAATATTACGAAATCACATTACTCAATTACATTGTTAGAAATTTAGCTTTTAACATACACACCAATAATGGACAAGTGATATCTCAATGGTGGAAAATTGAAAACAAATCGAGCAAGCTAACAATATTTATTAATTTTTTTGAAACAAATCATAGTTAAAATATGAGGATACTTTCTTATTTTCTTTAAAAAAATTCTTATGACTATATATCATTTTGCATTTATCTTTTATAATAAATTAATTAAAGTACTCTTGAAGATTTATAGGGCGCAATATTGAGAGTTTGTTTCGGGCCCCTAAAATGACTTGCACTTTGTAATATTTTTACTTGAATATATTTTTTTTATAATTTAGTATTAAGTGGGCAACCAAACTAGTGTTTGGACTGGGGCAACCCAAACATCAGGGCCTGCCCTGCCGGTAGTGACTCGAATCAATTGAAAACTGACACGTAAACAGTAGACCCAACAACTTAGTATGACTTCTGAGGTAGAAACAAGTTGATGTAGTCCCCCCTCTGAAAGGGATCATCTTCTCAGCATTCTCTCTTCTCTAGTTTGTAGTTGAAGCACAAGAATACTGTTGTTTCTGTTATGAATTCCTTTTTTTTTATTTTTAAATCAATTCTTCTCAGGTCCACATTTTGATCAAAGGGTGCTAGGCCTGCGGATCTTGTTGGAGTGCAGCCTCCCGGACTTCATATTCATCATGTTGGAAGTAGCCAGTAGCAGTCGTTGAACCAATACCAGCAGTTAATGCAAGAAGTATGAATAAAGGACCAAGATCACCTAACAGTTGTAACTTTTATTTCTTTGTAGGCATACATATATTTGATAATCCTTACTAAGTGATGGCCCTTGTCTTAAAAAAAAATGGATGATAAACTCAGATTTCAAAATTTATTAGAACATCCAGACTTTTTTTTGATAAAAACTATAGGGAATTGATATTCGCACTCCAAAAATTGATGCAGGCACTCCAAACTACAGTGGTTTTTCAAAACTACCATTTTGCAAGTTCCATTAATTACTTCAAGCACTCCAAAATAATTTTACTCTTCTCCTCTGCTCCTCTGTTAACGGAAGAAGAAAAATGGACGCCCGCCCAAACCCTAACGTCAAGCGCCGCTCCCGTTACCTTTCCTCGCCGGTAGCTGCTCCCGATCGTCGCCTCTGACTTGCATTATCTTCGATCAGGTTATAGATTATATCTCTCTTTGTTGCAAGTGGCGTGAATATGCATTCCTTACATTCTGCGATTTCCTTTACATGTGGCGTGAAAATCATCTCTTTCGTGTCAATGAATTGGAAAAATGAATGCTTAGGGCCAGCCCTGATATTCGTGGGCCTAAGGCGAATTTCGAAGAAGAGCCCTAATATTTCCCTTGGACTTCTATGCTGGGTACTAAAATATTTTTTGAGCTTGTATATTGGGTGCTAAAAGTTACTTGGAGACCTTCGTTTCCACACTTTTTTTGCCTCTTGAACCTTAGCCCAGGACTGACTCTCCGGATGCTCTAAAGGGTCACACTAGACAAGTCATATTCTTTACAATAAATTTCAGGAGAACCATAGCCTTCAAGTCAAATCAATCTGCTTTCAAATCTCATCACCTCTAGTTTTCATGAATTAATTGAAAAAAGACACCTAAACATTAGGTCATTTTAACCCATGATGACTTCTGAGATAAACACAAGCTCATGTAGTCCCCCCTCTGTGATGGATCATCTTCTTAGCATTTTCTCTTGTCTATGCTGCAGTTTTAGTATAAGAGTACAGTCTGTTTTCTTCTTTGGTTGATTGGAAAGTAATCGTTTGAGCTAAAATATGTGATGGAGGGATTTTCACAAAGGACTAAAATTGCCTCTAGTAGTCCACATATTGAGCAGACGGTGTTGTTTAGACCAGTGTACGTTATACTGATCCTATTTTAAAGATAAACAATTAATTTTGTAGGCCCTCCCTGTATCATTCACAAAGAATAACAAAATGGAGTCTAACTATGTGCTATCGTGATCTTTTTCTTTAGAGAAATTTACGTAAAAAAAGATTGTAATTAGACTATTAAATTTTACTAAATATGATAAATTCAGATAGCTACGCTTATCAGATCGGTTAGACTATTATCATGCTATTCGCGATGGAAGACATAGAATGAGGGCTCACAGCCTCACACTATACAAGCCACAATTTTCTACATCGTTTCAAAAGAAATGTACCCTTATACAAGCCATATTTTTCTACACTTCAAAAAGAAATGTACCCTTCATGTCAAACCAAAGCTTATCTACTAATTACCTCTGTTTATCAGTCCTTCAAAATTATTTATGGACTGGAATTTCTCATTAACTTGTTTTTCTTTGTGGAAACGATGTTACTTCTTTGGATTTATTGAAGTGAGTCAGAATTTTCCTTAGATAATAGAGCCATCTTCTCTTAAAAAAAAAAGTAAAAAAAGAGCCATCTTATATCTGTCACCACATCCTAACACATTAAGTATATACATAAAGTATAAACAGTTTAGATTATACATTTGAGCTCGGGATGAGACCTGAACCCAAGGCACAGCAGGCCCCGTGCCCTCATAATATATCTCCAAGGAAACATGTAGAGCATGCAATTTGTGGAGGCCCCGGGATCACGTGTTGATGTGATTCATATTTACCGCAAAAAATGCAATCAAAATTATTTTGAGTCAAGTTGTTACTATTCGGCCAGGAATTTACGTGGGGCAGAGACGGATATAAGAGGGTCACGAGGGGCACGTGCCACCGCCTATAACTAAAAAAATATATTAATATTATTTATTTAGCATAATTATGTACTAATATAATATAATGTTATATTTAGTATACACACTTATATATATCTCAAAAATAAAAAATGCAGAATTAATTTTGTGCTTCAATTTTTGTTGACTAGTTTATTTATATTATTGATTTATAAAGGGAAGTGTTATTGGCACTTACCTTTTCTCTATTGACACTTTTTTTTTTCTTTATTAGGTAAACTTTTTTTTCCCGAGAATAGAGAGAAAATATTATTGATCACTGAGCAATGCTGATACAGTAAGTAAACTTATTCTTACACTTTATATAAAAAGAAAAAAAGTGCTAATAGAGAAAAGGGGAGTGTCAATATCAATTTCCTTTATAAATTATTTGTTTATTTTAAGATTTATCTTTTGATTTTCTTTATTGTTAACCGTCATGGGGAAATATTTTTAAAAAAGTCATCACGATCATTCTAAAGACTTGTCAATGTCAAAGTAAACCATACTCTAAATTATTTTGGCTAAGATACTTTTTTTTTTTTTGGTTTCACAAAAATTATATATGCTATAAATTTTATAGCAAAGAATGAATGTTTTAATTTAACAAAGTCGTTGACTAGAAAAAAATTCCACAATTATAATTAGTAAGCTGCCCTACTAAGTTGGATTCCTCCATCCGCCTCCGTGTGGGGTGAGACAATTTTGAGTCTTGCCAATCATGGTGCTGTTATTACTGATTTTTTTTTTTTTTTTTGAAAATTCATTTCTTTAGACCAATTTCAATATACCTACCTCAAGAAAAAAAAAGCCGACGGGGGATTAATCCCAAGACCCCATTCCATTAACTCAGAAAGCCAAAAGCTAGCTTATTGCGTTTTTTGAGATAGGTCATCTTCTCACAATACATCACATAAAAAAGGATAAATTTCACTTACCTCCCCTGAGATTTCTGACAATTACAGGGACCTCCCCTAAGGTTTCTGAAATTCCACTGACCTCCCCTACTTTTGAAAATAAATGTCACATACCTCCCATGTCGTTAAAAATCTGCTAACGGCATGGTGAAATGCCGTTAATGCCCTTAATTTCAAACTTTAGTTTATTTTTTTCCTTGTTTGAGTTTATATTGCATAAAAATTTTGAAATGCGTGAAAAAATAACGTAATTATTTACTTTTTTCTTAGAGCTATCTTTTTATTTACTTTTTTTTAGAACTATATTTTCTTTGACTCAAATTATTTTTTAATTCCCATAAAATTTATTAGAACATCCAGACTTTTTTGATAAAAACTATAATAGAATTACGTAATTACAATCATCAGATCAAGTCGAATTTTTACCATGGATGCATAGGGCCGGCCTTGATATTCGTGAGCCTAAGGCAAATTTCGAAGAAGAGCCCTAATTTTTCCCTTGGACTTCTATGCTGGGTACTAAAACATTTTTTGAGCTTGTATATTGGGTGCTAAAAATTACTTGGAGACCCTCGTTTCCACACTATTTTTGCCTTAGCCCAGGACTGACTCTCCGGATGCTCTAAAGGGTCACACTAGACATAGTCATATTCTTTACAATAAATTTCAGGAGAACCATAGCCTTCATGTCAAATCAATCTGCCTTCAAATCTCATCACCTCTAGTTTTCATGAATCAATTGAAAAAAGACACCTAAACATTAGGTCATTTAACCCATGATGACTTCTGAGATAAACACAAGCTCATGTAGTCCCCCCTCTGTGATGGATCATCTTCTTATCATTTTTCTCGTCTCTTCTGCAGTTTTAGTATAAGAGTACAGTCTGTTTTCTTTTATTGTTTGTACTATTTGGTGATTGGAAAGTAATCTTTTGACTAAACTTATCTCTAGTCCACATATTGAGCGGACGGTGCTGTTTAGACCAACCTGATACAAATCATATTTTAAAGACAAACAAGTAATTTTGTAGGCCCTCTCTGTATCACTCACAAAGAACAACAAAATGGGAGTCCAACTATGTGTTATCGCGATCTTTTTCTTAAGAGAAATTTACGTGAAAAAAGATTGTAATTAGACTAATCAATTTTACAAAATATGATAAAATCATATAGCTACGATTATAGATCGGTTGGAATATTATCATGCTATTCGCGACGGAAGACATAGAATGAGGGCTCACAGCCTCACACTATACAAGGCTTACAAGCCACATTTTTCTACATCGTTTTAAAAGAAATGTACCCTTATACAAGCCATATTTTTCTGCACCGTTTCAAAAGAAATGTACCCTTCATGTCAAACCAAAGCTTATAAGTATAATAGAGCCATCTTCTCTTAAAAAAAAAAAATGAAAAACAGAGCCATCTTATATCTGTCGTCACATCATTTCACATAAAGGATATACATAAAGTATAAGCAGTTCAAATTAATATTTGAGCTCGGGATGAGACTTGAACCCAAGGCACAACAGGCCCCGTGTCCTCATAATATACCTCCAAGGTAGGGATAGCAATTTCCTCATATCCAGTGGATACCCTCCCCGCCCCGCCTATATGGAGGCAGGAGTAATCCAAAAAATTTCCCCAATAGGAGTGGGTATGGTATGATATAAAGAAAACCCGCTCGGATATGGAGCGGGTATGATTTTGTAATCCCCACCCCCGAATACCCGTACCCGCCCCTTACCCAATTATACATACTACATATATTATATTATATATGTACATATAAATAAGAACATACACATAAATCTTGAGTATAGTTATAGTATATGTAAACAATGGGAGCACTTCTAGTCCGGGCTCCGGACTTCCGGACCTCCACGTTCCCAATATTTTTTTTATGATCCGAACCGTCCAATGCGTTTAAAACGTGTTTTTAAGGGCCCCCGCGAGAAATCATCAAAAAAACATACCGGGAAGGGCTTGATCCTAACAGTTTTTCACAAAACTGTAAAAGTACAGTTTTTGTGAAAAACTGCTCGGATCAAGGTCTTCCCGGTATTTTTTTTTGATGATTTCTCGCGGCGGCCCTTAAAAACACGTTTTAAACACATTGGACGGTTTGGATTTTGTCAAAACAATTTTTAAAACCTTCAAAACACCCAAAAGCTTCCAGTCAGGGCCCTGACTGGAAGCTGGGCCTGTAAACAATTATCTCTTTAATTAACAAATCTTATCGATTATTATCTATCATAATAGACTACATAATATTCAAAGAAGATCAATTGAGATTATATTTCTAAATATAAATATAAATTTATTTTCAATCTTGAATTGTTTATTTTTTTGTTTGGATATGGGTATATTCGGGGAAATTCGATCGTCATCGGGAGGTGAGTTTGGTTCTTTATCTAATATTCCCAATGGGGATGGAGGCGGGGATGACGAAAGACACTGCAATCGGGGATTGAATATGGAATAGGGTCCTCCGATCCATACCCTTCCCGTTGCCATCCCTACTCCAAGGAAACACGTGGAGTATGCAATTTGTGGAGGACCCGGGATCACGTGTTGATGTGATTCATATTTACGGCCAAAAATGCAATCAAAATTATTTTGATACCTGGGGCCAGAGACGGATATAAGAGGGTCACGAGGGGCACGTGCCACCACCCGTAACTTAAAAATTATATTAATATTATATATTTAACATAATTATGTACTAATATAATATAATGTTATATTTAGCATATACACTTATAAAATTAAAAAAAAGGGAACTAATTTTGTGCTTCAACTTTCGTTGATTGGTTCATTTACAATTATTTATTTATAAAGGGAAATGTTATTGACACTCACCTGTTCTCTATTGATAGTCATTTTTTTTTATCTTTATTAGGTAAACTTACTCTTACACTTTATATATAAAGACAAAAAGAATGCCAATAGAGAAAAGGGGAGTGTCAATATCAATTTCCTTTATAAATTATTTGTTTATTTTAAGATTTATCTTTTGATTTTCTTTATTGTTAACCGTCGTGGGGAAATATTTTTAAAAAAGTCATCACGATCATTCTAAAGACTTGTCAATGTTAAAGTAAACCATACTCTAAATTGTTTTTTGTCTAAGATACTTATTTTTTTATTTTTTTCACAAATTATATATGCATTATAAATTTTATAGCAAAAAATGAATGTTTTAATTTAACAAAATCGTTGATTAGAAAAAAAATCCACGATTATAATTAATAAGGTGCCCTACTAAGTTGGATTCCTCTATCCGCCTCCGTGTGGGGTGAGACAATTTTGAGTCTTTCCAATCATGGTGCGGTTATGAAATTTTTTTTATTGAAAATTCATTTCTTTGGACCAATTTCGATATACCTACCTCTAGAAAAAAAAGCGCACGTAGCAAAAAAAGGGGGTTCTCTAAAGAAGAATAAATTAATCCCACGGCCCCATTCCACTAACTAGAAAGCCAAAATCTAGCTTATTACTTTTTTCGAGATAAGTCATCTCATCACAATACATCACATAGAAAAGGAAAATTTCACTTACGTCCCCTGAGATTTCTGATAATTACAGGGACTTCCCCTAAGGTTTCTAAAATTTCACTGACCTCCCCTACTTTTGAAAATAAATGTCACATACCTTCCCTACCATTAAAAATCTCCTAACGGTAAGGTGAAATACCGTTAATGCCCTTATTTTAAACTTTAGTTTATTTTTTTCCTTGTTTGAGTTTACATTGCATAAAAATTTGAAATGCATGAAAAAATAACTTAATTACTGTATTTACTTTTTTCTTTGAACTATCTTTTTATTTACTTTTTTCTTAGAACTATCTTTTCTTTGACTCTAATTATTTTTTTAATTTTTTAATTCCCATAAAATGTATTTTCACATTTTGACAATAAAAACAAGAGTATCAATAATTAGTTAAGCTCACTGCTTGTATTGGTAATTTTATTTTTACTTTTTTTAAGTTATTTTTCTTTATCTAAATCTAAAGATCTATCTAGACTCGTTTTTATTCTCTATATTTTTACTAATTTTACCTAATTGCTCTCCATTTTTATTTTTATTTTGCGTTAGAGGTAATAAAGGTCTAAACTAACCTTTTAGGAGAAACAAGTATTTTGCACACAAAAAAAACTATTAGCATAAAAAATTTCGGATTATTCTTTTACAAAAATTCAAGGATTCCATTGACAAAAAAATAGTCCAATTTTTTATAATAATAAAAACTCGTAAATACATTATTTTTTGCATGCATGATGCAAATGCAAGGTTCTCAATGGGGTCCCATTGAAAAACTGGTAGCATGAAGTATTTTTGGATAACTTTTGTAGACCAATTCAAGGATCCCATTGAGAAAAAAATAGTCCAATTTTTTTACAAAAAACAAAAACCCGTAAATACATTATTTTTTGCGTGCATAATGCAAATGCAAGGATCTCAATGGGATCCCATTGAAAAAAAAAAACACTATCCGCATTATGCACGGAAAAAATAATATATTAATGAGTTTTATTTTTCTAAAAAAATATTAGTTTTTTTTCTCAATGGGATCCTTGAATTTGTGTAAAAGAATAATCCAAAAAATTTCATGCTAATAGTTTTTTTTTATGCAAAATGCTTGTTTCTCCTAAAAGGTTAGTTTAGACCATTATTACCTCTAATACAAAAAAAAAACGTGGTTAGGTAAAAAATGTAAAAAAAAACAAAAAAAAAAAAGAGTCTAGTAAGAGCTTTAGATTTAGAGAAAGAAAAAGAAACCTAAAAAAAGTAAAAATTTGCATTGAAAATTTGAAATTTTATTGGGATAAAGTCACCAATAAGTAGAAAAATAGACTTGCAAATTTACCATGTTCATTTAATTAAGAATCTATTTTATGATGTTTCGTACAATTTTTGTGTAAAATTTTGACTTAGACATTAAAAATTTAAATTATGTAACATTATAATTAAAATTAGCATTGAAAATAAGATTTTGTTTTTACATAATTTCGTATTCAATATGGACCTCATTTTGTAGATCTCTTCAACTAGATTTTAAATATATAAATTTCATTAAAAAATGAATATATAATATAAAAGTTATAAACATTTTAAGATTTAAAATAAAAAGAGGAGAGAGAGGGAGAGGCATGACATCATTAGAACATCATTTTCCGTCACATTTTTTAACGGAAGTTTTTTTTTTTTTGATTGGCAAAACAAATTTATTAAAACTCGACAAAGGGTACATCGAGATGAGCCAATCACTGCCAAGAACACACGTGCACACTTGCAGATATATATTTAATTGATTTTTCTTGTAAAAACATGGCAAGCAAAAGTGGGAAAAATAGCCCTGGACATATAAACTTTCTTTTTTTATTTCCATGATTTCATCTTAAGAGGAAATGCTCTAGTAATATTGTAAAAGAAGTTAACAGTAGGAGTTATACGGATTCACACTTGTTCTCGTTTTTTTTAAGTAAGTATTAGCTGGAAAAGTAAGATAAGTAATTAAAATAATTCGGGATCAACTCAATTCATAATTTGTAGAAATGATTATAGTATAGTTTTGTTGGAAATGATTATAAACCGAGCTACTCGCACTCACTTCATAGCCAGACCGGACTTGAGCTCAAAATTTAGGTTCATTTAGTGATAACCCATTAAGTATTCTAATGATTTCGACACATAAGGATGGCCCGAGTACTATAATATTTAAGCTTATGATCATGTAGTGAACAAGGAGAAAATGTAGCCCAAATTGCTGTTGGAATGATGAGTGACGGACTCTACTAATTTATGTTTGCTTCCGCATATGTTGTATGTCAAATATATTTATGTTTGAAAAAAAAAAGTGGGTCGATAGAGGCCTTTGGTGAGACAGACTAATTGACCGGTCACGATATTTAAATCCGTCGGATTTGGGTCGTGACAGAAGTGGTATCAGAGCAATAGTTAATTATCGTTAAGTAGATAAAAGAAAAATTTAGGAAAGACGATCTTGAAATTGCTATTATTTGACTCACTATTGGTATCCAAATGTTAAATTTGAAACTTTATAGTAGTAGATTAGATTCCAGACATGGAGAACTACCAAAGTATCCACGGAATAAGGAAATTTTCAAAATTTCGTTTAGAAGCTCAGTAGAAGTTGGGAACTGGGATTGTTATTTGTGTCGAACAATGAACTTTGTAGGTTATAGATATGAAATCTGACTACTTCGGGATATTGGCTTCATTGAGTTAGTTAAATAAAGAAATTTCTTATAGTATTTGTTTTGCTTTTTTCCGATTTGTTTCTTTTTTGGTAGTTGTAGGTTTATTTTGGTAGATTTTAGGTTTTTTTTTTGTTTGGTTTTGTGTACTGTGTGGTGATTGTTTTAATGCATTTTCTTTCTATTCCTCCAAAAAAAAAAAAAAGGCTTATATCTTAATTTTAGAAGTTACCAGTGTGATTCAATCAATCTAATTAGAGTTTTTTTCGTTTTTATCCCCTAAACTATGCACATTTTTTCTACTTCGTCCCTACACTATCAATTTGACGATTTCATCCCCTAAACTATGCACATTTTTCCTACTTCGTCCCTAAACTATCAATTTGACGATTTCATCCCCTAAACTACCTGTTTTGCAACTTATTTGGTCCTTTTTTAACTCCTATTTGGGGGATGAAATCGGTTAAAATCAATTAGTTTAGGGGATGAAATCGTTGAATTGATAGTTTAGGGACGAAATAGAAAACATGTGCATATTTTAGGGGATGAAATTGTCAAATTGATAGTTTAGGGACTAAGTAGAAAAAACACGAATAGTTTGAGGGATAAAAACGAAAAAAACGAAAAAAACTCATCTAATTATGAAGCCACTGAATTAGTTGGCAGTCAGTGTGTTTGATTTATTATAGTTTCTATTTTTAGAGTATGCTTCGTTTGATAATGGCCGGATAATTGCTACTTGAGATTTATATGACTTTATCAGAGGTAAGATTGGAAACGTGGACACGATTTTGAAATTATTAGAACACATAATTAATTTGGAGAATATTAGAAAACATCACTTATTAGAGTACTACGTACTTGTGACTACACTTGCACATACCCTCAGAGCTATAGGAAGAATGTGCGTAACTGGAAAAAATTAAAATAATAAAATAATAATAATACATGCTTTGAAATTTTGTGTACAATTAGAGAATTTATATGCTTGGTAATAAATGATTATATTTAGTAGTGCTAAGGCATTGATAAGAATCCATTATATGGAGATAAACATTTAATATTATAAGTCTATAGTTGGCTCTAATTTATAGTGCATAAGATATGTATCATAAGTGGAGTAGTGCTTGGTAAAGGTGAATATGTACAGCATAAGTCTATCGTGTAAAAAATAAAATAATTTGGGAATCTACTTTCAGATACTTGATTAGGAGTGCGACTAGCCACCGCAACTTCTCGTTAAATATCTGAAGTGGAAACTCTTGGAAAAGACATAAAGGAAAGATTTGTATGGGACCAAACCTACATAAATTGTACAACATCGTGGTTAAATAAAGTTATTGTTAACCCATTCTCGGACACTCGAATGTCTTACCTAGCCTTGAAACACCTTCCTTTACCTAACGTTATAACCAGAAATAAAGTCCTATTTGACCTAGGGGTGATGGATTGGGGATTGGATTGAATGAGCATTCCGACATTCGGCATTTCTTTCATGAGATCGTGTCTACTTTAAAGAGCTTTCTTTTCGTGTCATCGTGTGCGGATATTTTGCTTCCATTTACATAACTTCTAACTGCACATGTGAGAGTACTAAATGCACCTTTGTTTCGAGAGATTTCATTTGTTGAGTGCATGACACGGTGAGAATTGAAGTCGAGACTCGGTCCAGATAGAGCGGTCAACCATTGTTCACTTGTGATCAAGGCCTATACCCACACACGCGTGCTACGACTAGGTGTCGGGGTCTATTTCTCGACTTGACAGCAATTGGAACTCTTGTTGCTTGCCTAGTATTTTTGTGGTGACTTCGTACCTTGGTTTAAAATATCTATGAGTTACATGACAGGTTTTGGGTCCATGTGAAAGGATTCACGATGTTTTGTGGGTAGTCATTGCTAAAAACCCTCACGAGATGTCACTCGTCCTACCAGGGCTGCCTGGGGGTTTAAGGACTCTATCTTTTGCATTCCAGTTGTTTAGAGTAGTATAGTTTATGCTTTATTTTTGCTTTGCCAGGGACTAGCAAAGTGTAAGTTGGAGGGTGTGATAGATGCGTAAATATTGACATTAGCGTCCCTTAATTTATTTTTGCTAAGTCAATTTTTGTATTGTTACTTGGAGTTTAATGCGTTATTTCCATTTTGTAGGTATTTGGAGGCTTAGGCGTGAAAAGCATACTTAAAACCAAATTATTTTGTGGGGAATCAAAATAAAACCCATGGTCAAATTATATCAGGCGGTGCACGGGCTTGCATGGATCATGGGCCAATCTAATTCATATGTGTTGGCAATTTGGAGAATAAATCCCACATGGATTTGCACATATCATGGGCCAGCAAACAAAATGGGTCCAATTAACACATACATGCTGATGGTCATGGGTCACCAATTACCTTACTTTTTTTTTTTTTTTGCCAGAAGAAAGAATTCAATAAATGAAAGATTGTCGGAGCAGATCACTAATACAACCTACAAAAATGAGAAAAAAATCAGAGAAAATAAAAACAGGAAATAACAAAGAACAGAAAAGAAAATACAGAAAAAAACAAAGAAGAAAGATCGCCGGAGTTGTCACTCCGCCGTCGCCATCGCCGCCGATGTCAGGAGTCCGGATCTGGAATCCTCAAATCCGGCTCCCCCTTGCCTAAAAATCGGGTTTCGGTCACCCATAGGAGGAGGAGAGAAACTCAAACACCACGGGGGGGTTGCCGGAAACCATGGGGGAAAGCAATAAAGGAGAGGAGAGGAAGAGAGGGGTGAGGAAGGAGGTGGAAGAGCTGCGGTAGGGGAGGGGAAGGGGCGGCGGCTGCCAGGGAGTGCCCTAGGGAGAAGCAAGGGATTAGAAGAAGAGGTGGAGCCCAAGTTAATTACCAATAAGGTCTGCTAGGGCTTAAGAGAGTCCACGGGCAGCAACATTCTTAGAAAGCAAGGAATGTGGGGCGGCTACCTATCATTATATAAAGAAGGCAACACTTGGAAAAAAGAGACATCTACATTACGCATAATAGAACACGAACAAAAGGCAGAGAGGTGGCTCACAACACACATTGGAGAGTGTTGTCCAGTGGAGAAAATCAGTGGAAATCCATGGCGCTATTTAATCCAACACCGGCAGTTTTCAATCTCCATGTCCGGCTAAACCCCTCTTCTAGGGGAAGATGAAGCTCCGGTCAAGTAACTTTGTTTATGTATAGGATTTAGATTTATTTATTCGAATCAGTTGTTTAATTAAGAACCCTTTTCATTATCATTATGATCAGATGGAATGATTTTTATGCTTTCAATCAATTGTGTATTTGTGTGTGTGATCTCAAATACCGAGTTAATCAACCGTTTTCTTTGTTTGTGCTTGGGTAGCTGAGATGGGTTATACTCGTAAGACGGATCGTGCCACTGAACAGCCCGTGAAAGAGATGGTTTGTGTCAGCGAGACGGTCTGTGCTATTGGATAGCCCATGCATGTTAACAACTCAATTATTTTCTTGACAATTGCGATTTGAATAAAATAAATCTAACCTATACATCGCCTAGTTACGTGGTCGGGGTGGATTCGAAACCCTAGATCCTCTCTCCATTAATTTTAATCAATTTTATTATTGCTTGTTTTAATTCAGTAATTCACAACACCAATCAATCAATTTATTTTCCGAATTAAATTAGAAATTAATCGAAGCTAGCGTAATTTAGCCAATTTGCCCCTGCGGACGACCTCGGACTTAACAGCTATTTTCTGGAATAAGGGTTAGTTCCTTGTTTTTTTAAATTTAATTTTAATACGGTACGACACGATCATAAACCATTAAGTATTCTAATGATTTCGACACAGTATTTTTCACTTGAGATGGTGAACTAGGAAGCAAAACGAAAAAATTATATCAAACCTACGGTTCACTTTGATAATTAATAGAAGTTCACCTTGAGACATGATTATCAATTGTGGTCTGCTTAGCTCTCGTGCCTATTTAATTAAAACATATTTGGGTTCAACGAGGGTAGTAAAATAATTAATAAGTTAACCACAATTTTAGTAATTCTAACAATTGATGTGTTATTCTAGGACCGGTACATCTCAGTAGATTTTACGGGGTATTTCAGACTCAAGAAGGTGAGTTATGGATTATTTCAGTTACATGAAGTTTTTTGCAAAAAATTATGTTCTTATTAAATTATGATTATTTATATATGAAATTCTTTTTACGCAAATATACCATGGAATTCTAATGTTTTGCTCAGTCTTTTGAAAAAGAGTACTATCGATATATCCGGATGATGTCTCTGAATCTGGGGGACGTTAAAGATACCAGTGGGAACGGTGTTATAAGGGCGGAAAGGAAAGTGGCACAGCCAGGTGTCCAACTGAATTAATCAATTCACTTTATGCGCATTGGGGGTTGCTCCCTCTTAGCTGGCAGAAACCGTCAGATGGTATATCGTATAAGTTTATGACATGTTATGTTTATATGCAAGCTTGTTTACAAATTTTGGTTACAATTGAAGCCATGAAAAACTGATCATGCCATAACTTTGGTTACAGTTGAAGCCATGAAAAACTGATTCTATGACTTATGCTTCATTGATGAAAGTTTTTTTTTTTAAATTCCATGGTGCGTAGATCATGTAACTCTGATAATTCATAATCTCACACAAGCAGTGGCTTATGTCGTTGAAATCTTTCCCTTTTCAGGTAATCAAAATTAGAAGGATGGCCCGAGTACTACATATTTAAGCTTATGATCATGTAGTGAACAAAGGAGAAAATGTAGCCCAAGTTGTTGTTGGAATGATGAGTGAAGGACTCTACTAATTTATGTTTGCTTTCGCATATGTTGTATGTCAAATATATTTATGTTTGAAAAAAAAAAGTGTGTCGATAGAGGCCTTTGGTGAGACAAACTCACTGGCTGGTCATGATATTTAAATCCGTTGGATTTGGATCGTGACAAGATCAGATCCGTCCGGATCCGATCCGTGGACACCCCTACGAGTATCGAGCAATGTCTGGGATTCTTTGCTTGTGATCAGTTAAGAATCTCTCTTTGTAACGAATCTCTATTTGATAAATATGACATATATTTTCACTTTTTTCTATTCCTCTTTCATATATCTTTCGTCAAATTTGTAAATCAAATCACCATGCAAACACTTACAAAACCGTGTGATTAATTTTGATCCCAACACGCATCTTGTGATTAGTCGTATGAATGTTACAATGATTTTTTTAATGTTCATCCTATTCTTTAAGGCGCTTTTTTTTTCTTCCCTTCATTTTCTTTTTTGAAGTTTCAAAGAGATTGTTTTAGTTTTGTTTCTTTTCTGAATGGAATTAGATCCTCTTCAGTCCCATTAATGATTATGTTCGGCATCTCTCTGGACTCTTTTCGGATCTATTTTGATGATCAAGATGGTTCACTTTATAGAATTTGACATAAACATTGATTATGTCAATAATTATATTCAAATATCAGTACTTTGTTTCTTAAATACCTTTGTTTTGAATTAAAAAAATATATCGAACACTAGTTCAAAACTCACGTTTCTCGTGATAAATATATGTTTTAAAAACATATGAAATGATATTCGATCAATACAAATTGGGATTCGGCTATCCTTTTTGTTGAGATCGAAAAAGTAGGGGTGAACGTTGTGTCGCGTTTGCGTTGTGTCATCTCGTATTTGTGTCAGAATTCTCCGACCCTAACTCGACCTGTTTAGTTTTACAAGTTATCGTGTCGTGTCAGAAATAGCCGACCCTAACCTGCTACCTTGGGGTCGGGTTCGTGCCGTATTATCGTGTCTTTTCATTAATTCTCGTGTCGTGTCGTGTTTGTCGTGCTATCTTGTGTTCGTGTCAAAATTTCTTCAACCCTAATCCGACCTATTTAACTTTTTGTGTTATATTATCCCATCATTTCATATTTGTATTTTGTGTCAGAAATAGCTAATCCTAATCCGTTAACTTCGTGTCGAATTCGGAGTGTGTTCTCATATCATGTCGAAAATTCTCACCGCAACTAAAAAAGTGAACGGTTTTGATGATGATCAAAAGAAGTGAAGAAATAACCAAAAAAATGGGATCGTCTGAAACCGGAGAAGATCCATTTCATTTCCAAATGGAAAAACCTATGGGTACCGACTAAAACACCCAGAAAATGTATGAACGGCTCGGATCGTGCGTGCAGAACTCAAAAATGGATCCCAAAAAAATAGTCGGTATATTTTCTGGGTGTTTTGGTCGATACACGTAGCAAGGTCCTTTCCAAATACTGCCTCAAGTAAAACCTCTGCAGTCAGCAACATTCTAGACGATACGAGGGCTATATACCCTAAAAGGCTAAAACGTTCGTTTCACTGCTCGCTTTCCCTCTCCACTGAAAATGGCACATTTCTTCAAAAGACTAGCCAAAGCTGCACCGATCGCATTCAATCGAAAATTCAGCTGCCAACCCAAGTCGAATCTCACCAGTTTCAAAATACCCTTTGGAGCAATTGCTGCGTTTTCTGGTGGAACCTCGTACTACTACTATTTCTCCTCACCCAATTTGGTAATTTCTGATCCTAGTCTCATTTGGGTTTTCTCTAATCTATTTTGAGCGAAATGTATGGTTGTGATATTAAGTCGTTGGCTATCAGATGTTTTGTATTGAGGGTTTTGAATGGTTGGAATGATTGGGTACGTTTTGCCTGTTGGGTAATGTTGGTAGCTTTAATGGTGAGGGTATGGAAACTATAATTAGAGAAGTAGAAGGGATGTTAATAATGCACAATACTACTGGAATGGATATTGGGTTGGTCGGAAACTTGGAATTTCTTTGCGATGGCACATTTGGAGGTTCATGTAATTAGGATCACTTCTAGACTAAGTTTGATTGGTCGCACTAATAATGACGGAAGTTGGAGTCCCCTATAATGAGTAATCCGATCGCTCTAGTTGTGAGTGGTTTAGTGATACTATGAACCTATGTAGCACCGACACGGATACGACACTGGCACTTCGACACATGAATTATGAAAAAACAAAGGACATGTCAAGTTGGGGGACACGTTGCAAAAAATGTCTATGTATAATTTTATATGAATGAAAATAGAAAATAAGTCATATTGTTTGACGTATTGTTATACCTTGTGAGTGCTTCAAGTCTATGTCGTGTTTAAAGGCAATGATGGATGCCAGATTTGTACTTAACGGGGGCTCGAACGACCACGTGCTGCCGTGCATTTCTATAGTGATGACAAACTATATCCCGTACTTATATATTGCTACTTGGTGGGTCTAAGTTTGTGTGTATATACATAGTCATCATTCTACTTTATACATGATCGAAAAGTTGTTGATTGCTTAGAATTATAGAGTTTTTCCACACACATGTACCTATTTTAAGATTCTTTTTCACCCAAGGGACTTGTGGGGGGTCAATCTTATAGAAGTTTTTGAAATTAGCCTAAAATACTAGCACAATTAAAGAGAAGATTTGGAGTTTTGCAGGGGCCCGGGCACTCCCTTCTGTCCGCCCCTGGTAACAGGTTCCTTTTTTTTTACTTATGTATTGCCATACTTCTATGGTTGTGCTATGAGTCATACAGTTTGATGCATCATTAGCTTATCCACAGGTTAATTGAGTCATTAGATGATCTAATCTCTAGTTAGTTCGCATTTCTTCACTGTTGTAGTCTGATGTTCTGTACAACACGATTGACAACGTGTGTGGTTGCACCAATATTTAAGTAAAGTTAATATTGGGTGACGCTTGGGTTTGACTCGTAAAGTGAGTTTACTAAAATTATGAATTGAGATGGTTGTTCCGTCACATCATCCAGTGTTTTTGGAAGCTAAATGTGATAGGCATGACATCTTCTATAAGGCGAGGGGTAGGCCTCAAGATGTTGAGGCGCAAGCATTTAGAAGGCTAGTTCTAAGTTTGGTAGGTATGCAAAAGTGATGTAAAAAATGTGAAAAGTAAAGAGAATAAGAACTATGCTTAATACGGGTATAAAAACTGCTCTAAACCTAAATATACGTAGCTAAAGCTCACTCTAACAAGCTAAATCTATGTTTTTCTGTTACCTCTATTTTGTTAAATAAAAGAGAAGATGTGTATGTATGTTCATCCTCTTTCTAGCCATTGTGCTCTCTAAGCCATCAAATAGATACTCTCTTATTTAGACCGAACATTGACTGATTGAGAGAGGGAGAGAACGCGAAGATCTCTAGGTCATGTTGTTCCAACGAAGCGTGCACCACTTGAAATGCACAAAAGACATACCTTGTTCGAAAGTCCCACAAACAAGGCGTAAACTTTTAGAGAGTAAAGCATAAATTCCAAAGTCTTGAGGCATTTCCGGTAGCTTAGCCTTGATGGGACTTGGTATTATCGAGGCCAGTCTCAACTTAGCCTTCAAATTACTTCAATTCCAGTACCTCTTTAACACCCGAAGTTGAGAAATTTAGTTACATGGAAGTCTTGGCACTTGGACAAAGAATGTATATAATTAGTATAATGAGGTATTTTACCACAACTCTGAGCTGAGAACTCTAGCTTTATTTGCTTTTCTGATTTACAGGTCCATTTAGATGAAATCAGTGAAGAAACAGGTCCAAATAGCGGTAACACACACTCTCTCTCCCTCTCCCTCTCTCTGATATTACAAATATATATACGCATGTCTATATAATGATGTGACACTATATATCTGCTATTTGATTATATGCTAGACATAGACTCTAGGACCTCTGGTAGTCGACAAACGAAACTCGTGCTTGATAATTCTCTTTTTCCCCTTAAAATTTCCATATTGTATGATTGAACTAGAATTTCCAGATAGACTTAGATTCTTGTACAAGTTCCTTAGTTAGGTAACTTCAAAATTATTTATTAGGTGGTCTTCTTTAAGAGGGGATGATGCAATGTGGAGCAAACAAAAGTGATGGAAATTAGCTTTTTATCACAGCAACTACAGACCATAAATCATAGTAGAAATCCTACTCGAAGTTGAAATTTGACTAAAAACAGAAATTAGGTGATTAAATACTCTTGTTTTTTTAATGCTTTACAGCATCACTTGCTCAAGTGATTCTTTTTGTGTGTTTTCAGCACTCAATCCAGATAAGTGGATTGAATTCAAACTACAAGACAGGGCAAAGGTCAGCCACAATGCTCACTTATTCAGGTTACCTCCTTTCTTGCTTACTAATTCTACGCTCTCTGTCCCTTTTTGTTGGTCCATGTTTGTGAAATCAGACTTTTGAAGGAAACATAATTGTTGCGCTTTAAAAACTTCTGCTCCATTCGGTTCATCTCCTGAATCTATTCTTTAAATAAAATTCAAATTATTGCTTGTTTAGGTGATCTACAGTTATGCACTGAAAATACTTTTTTCATAGATAAAGTTTTTTTCCTCGAAAAAGTAAAACTTCCAAGTTTTTATTAAAGAATTGAAACGAGCGAACTTAAAATTTTTTTTTGAAAAGATCTTAGAAATATTGCAGATATACTAAAAGATGTAAGCCTTCAACTTTCCATAACTTCCCTTCAACGGTTATCATGATTCCTTGAGTGGTTTACTCGAATTAAAAAGAGGGGTAAGAGCGCGGAATCTTGTCAAAAAGATTTCTTTGGCCTATCAATGGACCTCCTGGAAACAGATTTACGTAGCGATGCTTTATTCGGAGTAATCATTTCATTTTTCCATTGTCGTCATCAAAAGCCTATTTTGTTTGTTTAGCAATTAGCAATGTTCTATTTTTTTGTTCGTAACTGATAAGGATAAAAAAAAGGCTTAGAGGGCTGCACCCAAGGTTCTAAAACTCGCTAGGCGCTCCCAAGGCAGCCGGGCACCTTCTAGCTTCCAGGGCTGAGTACTCGGTGCCTAGTAGGGCAATTAGCCGGGCACCTTCTAGTCGAGAGGGGCCTTCTAGCTCCTAGGCGGCGAATACTCGGCCTTCCAGACCTTCTTTTAGAACACTGGCTGCACCATTATGCTTGATGTAGTGCATACTGCAAAGATGGAGCAAGGTAGTTTGTTGTTGAGGAAATTTGGGAACTCGCATGCTCAAATCTTTATTCTTGAATTGTTTCATTTTTTTAGTTAGACCGAAACTTTGTGTAGCTCCTGCCTGATTGACGTGTACTTAATGAGAGGCTTGCCTTTTGTTAATCCTATATAGATATACATTTGTTTTATATCCAGAATAACACATGTTGCCTACTGCCCCTTTCAATAAAGACACTTTTCTAAATTTCTTCTACAAGTAAAGGTATGGAGGCACAATTATACTTTCTAAAGTCCAATTACAGATTTTGAACTTGTAGAAGCTACAGAAAGTGCTCAGTTTAAAAAAAAAAATCATATATGTTACAGTAACAGGACAATTGGGTTCTGTTCTGTTTGAATCACGACAGAATGATGTATAGCATAATCAAAGGCTCATTGCATTTGATAAAGCTAATGCACTCTGTCTGAGTAACTGCTTGGTTCCTTACATAATTACAGGTTTTCATTTGATCCCACCGTCAAGTTGGGTCTTGATGTAGCATCATGCATCATTACGAGGTATGTTTTGCTTGCTCAATAATGGGGACTTCGTGGAACTTTCCCTGCTGAAATATTAAAAGTAATATTCATTATTTTTGTTTCACCACTTCAGGGCTCCATTAGGACAAGATGCTGAAGGAAAAACGAAATATGTCATACGCCCGTAAGTCCTCTTGTCCAACTTCTAGCATACTTATTATGATAGTTGTCATACCTAGTATTGCTGTACTCTGATTCCATGTTTCTGAGTCATGTCTCGCATGAGAACATGGTTTTTCATTGTCATGGCAACAGCTGTGTGCAAATAATGGTATCCTCCGATTTATGGGTATTAATATTGAGGGAAGGCCTTTGCAGATAATTTAGTAGGATTTTATTTTTTGAAATCAGAGAGGGAGGGAGGGAGAGATTGGTGGGTGTGTGTGTGTGTGCTGGGGGGGGGGGACTGGTTTTTGAGAGGTAAAGAAGAAGGGAGAGGGCAGGGGGGTTGTGAGAGTGTAGTGTACGTGAAGTATAAGTGTTCCATTGATTGAAGATCAGATACTTGCACTCCATGCAACTAAACCTTTTTACCCCTTCGAATAGAAAAGCCTAAAATTTAGTGGAGTGGTGGTTTTATACACACAGGAAGGCTGCAGCATCTCCAGTTAAAGTTCCTCTAGAATGTGGGATAGGTTATTCCTATTGCATTATTATACTTCAAATCTACTACAGTTCATCTGAAGTGTATCTCCTTTTCAGGTATACTCCTATATCAGATCCTGATTCTAAGGGATACTTTGACTTACTGATTAAGGTACATAATTGTTTTCTGGTTCACTTATTGTCATTGTTTTCTTCTGGACTCTTTGCTATAAAATATATTCATCTTTTAAATTCTGATTTTTGATCACCTTGACCTTTGCAAATTATTGAAGGTGTATCCAGAGGGGAAAATGAGTCAGCATTTTGCAAGCTTAAAACCAGGCGATGTAGTAGAAGTGAAAGGGTCAGTTTTGCACACAAACAACTAGCAGGCAACTACGTTTTGGTTAGCTTCTTACAATTGAATTTATTTTGCTTTTTGCAGGCCCATTGAAAAATTGAGGTATACTCCAAATATGAAGAAACACATTGGCATGGTAAGGATGGGGCACCCGTGGTTCAACTTTAGGTCATTACTGTTCAAGAATGTGAAAATAACCTGGTATCGAAAAAAAACATAGCTGTAAAAATATGATACAAGATAAGGGTAGTGTTAATAGGTTTTAACTACTGATAGGGACAAAAAATGGGTAAAAATATGGTGGTCTGAGGAGGACATTGCCCTCAGAGCGTTTTTCTTTCGTGGCACCTTTTCCTTTTGATAAGAATGCATCCACTTTAGGTCATTACTGTTCCAGGAAGTCAAAGTAACTGATACCCAAAAAAAAAAAAAGAATAAATGCAAATTGGCCTTTTTTTTTCATGGCACTTTTTGCTTTTGATAATAATGCATCCACTTTAGGTCATTACGATTCCAGGAAGTCAAAATAACACGATACAAAATAAAATAGACGCAAAAGTATGAGATAAAACAAGGGTAGTGTTGTTAGCTTTTAACTAGTAATATGCACAAAAAAAGGTTTCAAAATATGATGGTCTGTAGATGACATAGGTCTTAGTGCGTTTTTAAGTCATGGCGCTTTTTCCTTTTGATAGGAAGTTATTACTTTGTAGGTTCCATGCCTAGAATGGATGGCCTATTGGTGATCGAATCGATCTTTAATCTTTTTTATTTTGTTCGGTCGCAAATTGAAGTGACTTGTGTCATGTATTGACGCTTTTATAAAAGGTGATATTGATTTGTCATTTTTTAAAATTATATTCTTGGTTCTGGATTTTATGGGCTATACAATATCACCTTCTAACGTATTCAAATGTGTAGGAATATTGTTTTTAGCAAATTTTTACAGTCATATTGTGAACTATATTAATAATATATATATATATTTTGTTAGAAATTATTTTTTGCCCTTCCGTTACTTTAGGTAATCGAAAGTCCCCAATATTGATTACTTTTGTAGTTAATAAAGATTAAGTGCAATGACAGTAATTACCAAAAAAGTAAAACACTTGGACCTAAAAAAATGTTAAACATTAAGCATTACACAAAGTAAGAACATACATTTTCTAACATTTCACAAAAACAAAACATTACTCATTGTCCAAAAACAACAAATTAAGCCTACAAATTAAGCCTACAAATGTAAATGACAAGAAAAACACAAAAGCCTACAAACGTAAACATGTGGAGAGGATAAAATGATATCTAATATTTGTGGGAAAAAGGAGAATTAGAACGAGAAGTGAAAAGCTCCTCAAGAGATGTTTTTTCACTTCTGGTCTCTAAAGTGAAGTTTTGAAAACTCAATACCTAATGTGTTTTGGTGGTTTGCTGCCAAACACCCAGAAGTTAAAAACTAGAAATAGGAAATGCAAAAGTTACGTGCCAAACACCCCCCAAGCAAGGTCTTTTCTCGTAGTCCCTTCTGTACACATTTATGTTGACAATGTATCTATCGTCCTCATATTTAATTTGTTGATCTATAAATTGTTATTGTTGAATTAAGTATGTACGGTTACGCTTGTCATGAAAATATGAACAAATGCTTGTCATTCAGATTGCAGGTGGCACAGGCATTACTCCAATGCTTCAAGTAATTGAGGCTATACTAAAAAATCCTGATGACAACACGCAGGTATACCTCTTATAACTTCATTTTCTTCTCTCTGATTCTCAGTTCTTTTTAACATCCTACCTTATATTATATGTTTAGATCATTCTGGCCGGATTTGTCTTTTGTTATGACCATAAGATACAATTCCGCCTATTAATTGAAGTTGAAATGTATATACAAATCTCCATGTATAGGACTAATTTGTGGCGTTATGTAACTTTTATCGTTTCAGGTTTCTCTGCTTTATGCTAATGTTTCCCCAGATGACATTTTACTCAAACAGAAGCTTGATGTGCTTGCAACAAGCTACCCAAATTTAAAGGTGTGCGATTTGTTTCAGCACTCAATTGCTGTTGCTGTTCTGTATCCTAAAGTTTTTTTTTTCTTGTGAACTCGGAAATTTCTAAACTATGATGCAAAAATCCAGATATTCTACACTGTTGATAATCCGTCAAAGAATTGGAAAGGAGGTTCAGGTTACATTTCTAAGGATATGGTTGTGAAAGGCTTACCTGCTCCTAGTGATGATACTCTTATACTTGTAAGTAGTTCTCTTCATCTGAATTTCGAACTCTTTGATATGATGCCTATTGTGTGCTCATGTGAGTGTGAGTCTAGTTCATGCATTACATTATTGGGCAAATGTCAGTTTGCCCCCCTGTGGATTACCTTCACTTATCACCATTTGTGGACCAAAGGGCACCACTGACACCATTGATGGAATGGCAAATTGAGCACGATACCTTCTTTCATTTGATCTGCTGAGTATTTGCATATGTATACACACTCTCTCTCTCTCTCTCCGAATCGAATCCTAGGCCACTGCTATTTATGCCTGACTGAAACATCTTCTATGAGTTTCAGTGAATGGCGTAATCGATTTTATCTGAGAACTAACTCGTCCGAAGACAAATCAGAGAAAAAGAGCACATAATGAACACCTAGTTGTCAATTTGGGGCATTATATGCATACACATAATGCCAGAATCTTCATATGAATCCAAGAGAGGGAGGAGTCAGATGCTGCTATAAATACAGTGACCCGGTTCTCATACCCCGGAAACAGCAGCATCATCCAAAATCAATGCCATTTATTGTTGCCTCATTTCGCCTGCAAAATCTCAGCAATTTTGATGCATTCTAGACATTTTACTGCAACAATTATCGTAATTCCTTCATAAGGGCAAATTAAAAATTGTTATTTTTTTGTTTGCTTGTGTTTATAATGTTCCTGTTGGTGGTTTGAATTAGTTCAGTACTGAACAATTGGTTTTGAGAACACCATCACCAGCAGATTAAATTCTAAACCATGCCAAACCATCTTCTCAAAATTGCCGTAGCAACCTGGAACGCCAAACTGAGAATAATTTCTGACAGAATGGTGCGTCTATTAATGATATTCTGAAATTAGAAGCTCATCAACAGTTGATGGTCTGTCCATTTATAGAGGAAGAAGAAAAGGAGGAGGAGAATGGCAATTTTTCTCACTATGGTAGTATGGTGTTAGATAAGGATTTTTTTTGCATGAAAGCTATTGTTGTACTCCTTCCCACTCTGAAAGAAGTAAGTGGGTTGCACCTCAAGTTAAACTTGGATGGAAATTGTAGCTGTGCGCTTTGGTTGACAATGAGTCCTGTGGTGATAGATGAATGCCAAGAAGGCAACTCACACATGGCCCAAACCACGGGGGTAGTATTATCAGGCACCCGCAGGATCTAGAAATGACAATGAAATAACCAATCAAAAGATAAAATCAGCAAGTAAAATGATACAAATCATAACCAGACACCAAACTTTGGAAGGGGCCAATACATGGTGAAAAAATTTCTGTGTTGGTTACTGGCCTCAAGTTTCTGGAAAAAAAACAAGAAAGAAAGGACTGGTGTTTTCCTTCTTGACAGGATGTGTCGTATTGTATGCTTAGTAGCACAGACATGGACACACGGACATGTGAATGCACAAACTGCGTTGCAATGGGATACAAGTGATGTATTCGTAAATCATAAGTTATGCAAAAGGTATAGTGAGTGGAGCGTTGTATTATGCACAATGTAGCTTGTTACTGTAATGATATTCTTCATGTAGGACGTGGCAGTGAAGTGGTCGGTATTATGTGTTTAACAGTACTTTGGGAACCATCTCCTTCAGGAATGTACTCTACATTATAGTACAACATTGTGGTTGCATTCTTTAAAATGGTAGATTTTGCTTCCGTTGAGGAGATCAATGGAGAAAACTGCTTCATGAAGGCAATCTCAATTAATTCGGACATAAGGCTCGGTTTGGTTTGGTATTTCACTTCCGTTTATTCAATTACTAAAGTCACTTTCTTCTTCAGGTATGTGGACCCCCTGGAATGATGAACCATATATCTGGCGACAAAGCGGATTACCGCTCACAAGGCAAGGTAAGAAAAGACATTACGCGTTTCATGTATCGGTTCTTCAACTTACCGTTACCAGATGTCAACTTCCCCTAATGCATTTGCTGCTTTGTTTGCTCTGTTGCAGGTCTCTGGCGTTCTCAAAGACCTTGGATACACAGAGCAAATGGTTTACAAGTTTTGATTGACGCAAGGAAATCTGTTCCTATTACTCTGTTAGCACAATTTTAGCAATAAATGGATTTGAAGATTTACTTACCGAGTAAGAAAACCAAGAACTGAATGAGCGTATTAATGATTTTGGCGAAAAATCACATTTTTTTTTTTGTGAAAGCGGGAACTCGCTAGCTGTGAATGTGAAGAAGCTAACAGTCATTTTTTTCTGGTTTCATGAAGCTTAGTCATTATTTTTTTCTGGTTTGATGAAGCTTGCAGCTTTTGAGGTAATGTGAAGTAACGTGGCAAGTTAATCACGCAAACATAAATAGACAGAGGCTCGACTTCACACCTCTGTTTTTTTTTTATAACCGGATGTTCAGGTCAGTTTGCGCACACCTCGACTAATTTCGAGACCTTAGAGGTAACAATAGGGCATAGCCCACACTGACCCCAAGAGTTTGCTCGCAACAGTTATCGACCTGAGATCTAAGGTGATAGCAAACCTCTACGTTATGAGGCAATACTACTTTGTCAACTCTAGGGTTGGCTTGACTTGACTATTCCAAGGAGGAAAGTCTAACTCCTAATTTCAAGGGGGGAAAAACAAAAGAAAAATGTAATTAATTTTCACGCCTCCAAAATGATATCTGCACTTTTTTTTTGTCATTTAGTGAAAAAATTTATACAAAAATCCATTATACTAAAAGACAGAAAATGGGTGTGGATATCAATTCGAGGGTATGGAAATCACTGCCTATAGCACACACAAATATGAAAAATTAGTGGATGGTCTTGAGGCACAACCATGTGTACCCTAAGAGCCTTCTTCACCCCACATTCATGTGAAACTTAATACTAAGTGTATGAACCCACGACCAAGTGAGGTGAACAAGAGGGTGAAAATGGTATCTTATACATGATCTCGAATTTGGTTTTAGACCTCAAATTGAATCTAAATGTGTTTTTCGTTTCTTGCATTCGTTTGGCGATTTTCGTTGTTAATTTGTATAACTGCCTTTAATTTTTCATCCTACTTCTTTTTCCTTTACCTCTGATTTAGGGTTATTGGATGCCTCTCGTGCTTTATTTAAACAATAGAAATGTAATACATAAAATTATGAAAATTTTGTTTTGGTATATCCGAGCTTAATTACTTTGAAATTGCCCAATTTAGTAGAGTATTGTTAGTTACGTATGGGCAAGTTACCATTTTCTGCTAGTCATTACATAAAGCAGAGGCAAGAGAACTAGGCAGATTAGAAATCCATTTCAAAGGCAAAAGTTACTTTATTAGCTAGATATGCCCCCATATGAGCAACCCCATTGGCTGATCATCTCACCCAGCTGAAGGAGATCGAACCCCTTGGCTTGAGCCAAAACTCTGATGTCCAATATTAAAACACCACATCCCATGGTGGAGCCAGCTCGGACACTGAAAGAAATTACTTGCTTGTTGTCTCCCAAAAAGTTTCTCCTAATTTTTTTTTTTTTGTCTGTCTAAAAAATATAGGGCCGATTTAAAATTTTCAACAAAGGAAAGTTGGTAAAATTTCATTTTTGCACTTGAGATGCTTTTAACAATCAAAATAATGAGACCAAAAGAAGTATAATTGGTACCAAAATAATGAGACCAAAAGAAGTATAATGAGACCAAAATAATGAGAACAATCAAAAAAGTTCTCTAATTATATTTGCGGCAAGATTTTTCGCTTTCCAGAAAACAATTTAATTTCAAAATTTGATTAACTTCTACTTTATTAGAGTCAATTAATAAAGGGCAAACTTCAAAAATTACAAAAAAATTGGTACCAGTGTGTATCGTACGTAAAATGTTAAAATTTAAAAATAGGGCAAACACGAAGGGAGTATTATACGTATTATTTAAATCCCTTTTTTTTTAGTTGTTATTTTAGTCCATTTATTCTTATTAGTCTTATTTCTTACTTAAAACTTTGAGGCATGGGGGAAGATATTGTTTAAGAGAAAATAAAAAAATTGACTAATATCTAGGTGTTGATTAGTCCCTGACCAGTCACCCGATGCGTTAAGAGCATCATCATCAAGATCTCTATTGCATCCTTTTGGACAAAGTAGTGAGAAAAAAACTGAAAAAGAGAATTGCACCTGCCTCCCTTAAGAATCAACAAATTATACAATTGCCACAGGTCCTCGCTTCTAGCAGCGAGACGCTCCCTCAACAATCTTTATTTTAATGTTTTGATACATATTGGCTTTTGTCTTCATCTGGTCCCTTTTGCCACGTCTATCCATCCACTCAAAGAGTTTGCTGGATGCAAAAGATATTTGAATAAAATATACTTAGAATAGGGAGTCGGATGTGGCGGGAGTAAAAAAGTAAATAACAAAAAATAAATTTTGAGGGTTATTGTGTTCCAAATTTTATTGAACTTGATATTGACGCTCTAAGCACTTCTTTTCCTTTGACTAGTTCGATCTTATCGGTTTTTTAGACATTGGACACCCGTAGACTAATCCACTTGCATGTGGGCGGTGTCTCAGTTGGTCGAGCACCCTTTGCCCCATGCGTTTTGCCAGGGTTCAAGTTTCGGCTGCCCCACTCTGGTCGTGGCTTCCCCTTCCCCTACTAACCACTAACAACTAACCACTGATGTATATCGCTGTGACAAAAAAAAAGACTAATCCACTTCCTTAGCCAAAAATGTATACTAGCTTAATTGCTATAGTCAAAAGAGATGCTCCATTGGTGAGTCGAAATCTGGTCAAATTTTTTCGGTAGTCGTCGTGCCAAATTTTCCACCAAGTTTGATTCTGAAAAGTCATCTGTACATTTTCAATCCAATTGTAGATAATTGGTTGTTCAATTAAAAATGACGTTGGTGGATAACATATTTAACCTTTTAGGCATTGTAACATTGTAAGCGCATATTGCATGCCTGTGTCCATGCTTGAAGGTATGACTTGAGCAATCGACACACGTGTCCGTGCTCATTTTTTATGGTCATTCGAGTTTCAAAGAGGGGGAAGGAGAGGAGGTAGTGAGAGAGAATATGGTTTGAGTTTCGAAAAAGGGAGAGAGAGAGAGAGAATGTGGTTTGAAATTTTGTGTGTGGTGGATGGTGGAGGGAAATGGTAGATAGAGAGAGAGAGGGAGTGAGTTGACAAAACAAGGGAGAAAATGTAACATAATGATTGCGATCAAAAAATATGACTGGGATAAAAACCACTATGTATTGTAATATAGATATATAGCTTTCGCTCTTTGAATTAGATTGAATCAGTGGAGTGCTCTCAGAGTCTCAATTATTGACCTTTTTTTTTTTTAATGTATTTTACGGCCAAATACACCCATTTCCTCTTCTGAATGTCGTACTATATCAGCCGTTACAGCTACATTTTTTTTAAAATTCGGCTCCCTGCAACTGTAATTTCTTTCTGGCTCAAATATAGATCGGTGCTATTAGTAGCAATTGATATTTAATTTTTTTGAAAACATATAGTATATGTTTTTATGCTTAATTTTCTAATGTAGAAAAATAACACTAACAACGATATATCTGAAACGGTACTATATCTTATCAGTACCGATATGTACCATACCAGTAGAAAAATCGGTACTCAAGCCAAGACGGTATTTAGAATATTGGACTCACACTCGGTAGTACTTCACATCTGGTTTGTCGGACAAATGGTGGACATGTTATAAGCGGAGATTAGTTAAGGAGGGAATACTTACACTTGGATAAATTTCTGTAGTATCCCTTCAACTTTGCTGACAAGTTCACTTTAGTCCTTCTAGTTCCAATTTGGACAACCCAAACTTTCGATTTACTATTACGTTTCAGAGTCAACCCTGTGATAATCCACCTTTTTTTTTAGACGGAAAATATCAAAATACACTTGAGCATTGCACCTGAGGTAATTGGAGGGGTATATTTGTCCATTCACTGACTCGTTCTTCCCTGCCCCCTAATGGACAGGTGCTCACGGTGTAAGAGCATCTCCACTCCTTACTCAAATTTCCACTCAAACTCAAATTTGGGTAAAAATCACCAAAAACACCACTCCACTCCTAACTCAAACCCATTATCAAATTTGAGTTTACTGAAATTTTTCAGTAAATTTGGTTTGAATCAAATCTTGACTCAAATTTATAATTCGATAACTTGACTTATGCTGCAGTAAATACATTTCTGTCTGTTCACCGTTGATCTAGGGTTTCCGTTTTTCTTTTCCATTGTGCGGGAACTTATACGAATGGTTTGTTGACTTCATTATCTGATTTTCTGGAATTTTCCGTAGGGTTCAATTTGGTGATTTTGAAATTGAGATTTAATTTACTGTTTGTACGAATGAGCAACGCTATGGTGACCATATTTGGTCATGTGTCAGTGCATTGGTAGAATCTGCTCCACTACATGATAACTAGGGCATATTCTTTCAATGCATCGGTGACACATCACATGGTACCCAAAATGTAGGCTCCATGTGTATGGTATTACACGGTTTAGAGTAGAACTCAAATCCCAAAAACTTGCTATTGAAGGGAGGGTGCCCTCAGTAGGGCTGGCTCTAATATTCGTGAGGCCGAAAGCAAAGTTTTTTAAATGGGCCCCTCAATCTACTTTGCATAGTTAAAAATACTTGGGTAAAAGAAACTTCATATGAAGTCAATACAATCATTTAAGAGTATTAGTACCCAACCCTTACAATAATTCAATTTTCATATAGGCCTAATTAGTAATTACTATATGGATCTATAAAATTGGGGCCTCTCAAACTTGGTAAAAAATCAGGGGCCTAAAACGGTGGCTTTACGAGTGTTGACACCGGCGCGATAACGAGCTTTAGCTCAAAGCCAGCTCTGGACTCACTCCTCACGCATGTATACTTCATGTTACTATAGTATTTAGGTGATGTGGGACTTCGCTTGACACCCTCCCTCATGCACAATGTGGTCACTCAGGCCAAAGGCATGCACCCTACCTATCTCTGGTACCAAGGCGATGTGGGACTTCGCTTCATAGATGGATATTGGATTTGAAATGGAAGAGATTTGGCATATACACTGCTTGTTCGGGAGAACATGTTTTCCAAGTAAAATGGGGTATTGCGTGTAGTTGCAACCGTAAGAATATGGTGCCAGTACAGGGTATGGTAGCTATGGTGGTGGCCTGGTGGTGATTGTGGTAGAGTTGAATTGTGGTGTGGTGGTTTTGTGGTAGTAGTGTTGATCCCAAAAACGTTTTCATCACCATGGATAGCAACTCATTGTGGTGTGGTGGTTTTGCGGTAGTAGTGCTGATCTTAAAAATGTTTTCATCACAACGAACAACTTTTCCAACTTATTTTCATTAACTAGTGACAGCATTTTCTATTGACTTATGTTTTTCGTTGCACATCCAAAATACTTTTTCTCCTAACCAGAGTATATAGTCGAAGACTTCGGCTGGAATTTATATTTGGTACTTATACACAAGGATTTCAACATTGAGTTTTGGGGTTTTATTCTGAAAGCTTAACATGAAGTTACTCAAAGATTCTAATATATGCATCTCTTGTTCCTATTTCACAAAGTTACACAAGGCTTGCAAAACAAAATTTTGCTGGTTATAGCTTTCTCAGGCAGCTATAAGTTACATCTTTGTTATTCTTGCAGGTTATCGTGCTAACATATCCTTTTCTCTTACTCAGATTGACAATTTATGTATTTTGTTACTACTCTTCATTTGCAGCTTGAACCATGGCATGTTTGCTGGAATGTGCTGTAATAGAGTTACTTCTGCTGATGCTTCTTGGTACATACTGCCAAATTCAATGGCTCTTTAGTACTATTTTCATTTTACTGGGTGATCATTGTGATAAATTTGATGGGGCTGTTATCTGTATGGCCTAACTTTGATTTTGTTTGAATGGGTAGGGCATGGTATGCAACAATGCTATTTGCATCGTTGACATTCCATTTTACTTGTGGCGCCGTTCAACCTAGTTGATGGTATTCAGAAAGCCTCCAATGCCTCGCACCAGATATCAGGATCGATGGTAACTTAGTTTTTATTCTTCTCACGTCATTTATTATTCTATCTGCTTAAGCATTTGTTATCTATCAGCGTATGCTTATTACTCTAGTTTAATACATGTTGGAGACCGAGATATTTGCAATTTTCTAGTTCATGAAGGCCGTGAGCAGTTCCTAGCTGTTATTTTCGTGACATAAGTCGATAACAACTTAATTAAGTAGCTTTCTAGTTCTGCTGACCGATCAGGAATTTGTCAAAATCCAACCGATCAGGAATTTGTCAAAATCCAGATTTTGTATCCTATTAAATAGTTATACGTTATCTGTAGCATATCTCTTCCTTGATTCTTCTTCCTATTATCAATTCGAAAAAACAAAATATCTTGCTCAATTCTTCTTTCTATCATAATTAAAAATGACTAATGTAATTCATTTCTATGCTTTACTGAGATATCACCAATTGCTAACAAACTACCTAGGCTGATTTGCATAAGATTGGGTTATTTGCAGTCACTATTCAGAATTAGCCCTCCAATTAGAAAACTTGGTTGGGCTACATAGAATCTGGGGGAGTATATTCAGGGCAATATCTATGGTTACGGTGCGATATGATGATCTCACCTTATATTTCTTTTTTGTCAAACGTCGACGGGTATATGTATAAAGATATGTATAGGGGAATCTGAAGATCATAGAGGTCAGCATCCAATTTCCTATTTAATAGGATACTGTACCAGAGATCATAGTGCAGACAGAGGAAGAGAAAGAGATGGCTGGTTTGCAAAGGTCTGCCATATCCTTAAGAAGACAAGGCTCTTCAGGGTTAGCATGGGGTACCAAAAAGTTCTCATCAGAAGAGCTAAACCAAGAAAGCCCGAGAGGTCAAGATGGAGAACCGAAAAAACTTGCAGTGTCGAGGGGGCCATCACGAATGCAGCAGCAAGATGGTGGAAAGGAAAAACCCAGACTAGTCACAATGCCATCACCAATGAAACATAGTCGATCCGAGAGTGACATGTACAATCTCTCTGGTAAGGATGTTAGAGTGAGAATTGCTGGGTTGCCAAGGTCAACGATATCCTTTAGAAGACAAGGCTCATCAGGGGTGGTATGGGATGACAATTCCTTCCCTGTGGAGCTGAACCAAGAAAAGCCAAAAGAGCGACAAGTTGGAGAAGAGAAAAAATCCGGAGAGCTGAAACAAGAAAAGCCAGTACCGGTAGGGGAAAAAGATGGAGAAAAGAAAGAATCTGGTGTGCCAGGGCTACAACAAAGGAAACATAGCCAATCCAGGGGAATGAGATTTGGATGTTGCAACATTGAGGATGTTATTGAAAACTCAGTGATCCGGATCAAATTATGCGCACCTCGATTACTCCTATGGGGCCAACCCCACCGTCCACAAGTGGGGGACCCAATTAAAGTGTTGACAAAGCCCCGTAAGGATAAAGTTTTGACAAAGCCCCGTAAGGATTGGGACCTTAGGAGGGCCTAAGTCCCAGGTGTTGACTTGGGATTGCGCTGAGGATGTTTTATTTTTCTTTTTGGTAAGGTAAACGCTGAGGATGTCACCCTGGATGAACCCGCCTTCTCCTAAGGTCTCTGGTTGTGACTTCTGTGGGGCTGTGGCGAACCAGTAGCAATCAAGAAACGCAAACAAGCCAAGTATATGAGTCATGGTGTTTGTGCATGTTGTTTTGGCCGTGTGAAACTTCTTGAGTTTATGATGTTCGAGTCAAAAAAACGTAGGTTGTGTGATGAGATCATATATCCGTTTGGCTAAATAATCCCTTTGGATTATATTTTTGTCTTTATTCAATTTTTTGCGTATTTTTTAGTTTTGCATCAATTTTTTGTGGATTATTGATTTATCTTGACGGGAGGAATCTAAAAAGTAACAAATTATGTCCATAACTGAATTTTTTTTTTAATAAAGACAAAAAGTGTCCAATAATTCACATTGTTTTTGTCTTTATTCAGAAAATTTTCCATTTCCAACATAATTTTTTACTTTTTAGATTCTTCTTGTCGAGACAAAGCGATAATTCACAGAAAAAAATCATGTAAAACTAACAAATACACAAAAAATTGAATAAAGATAAAAAATAATCCAAACAGATTAGTTAGCCGGACCACCCCTAAGTTTATGTTGATGGAACCATCTTTCGTTCTCATAGAAATGTTTTTGCCGGTGTGTCCTTGTTTATACGTACTTTTTTTCATGATGGAATTCCAAACCGAGTTCGAAAGAAAACATACTCTCTCTCTCTCTCTCTCTCTCTCTCTCTGCATACCATTTCCAACCAACAGTACTGTGTATTATCTTCGCGTACTCATCCAGTTATGGGTTAGTTTTGCGCCAACTTGCCAACCATTTATTTTGTATTTGCGCTTGTTTTTGGATCCATTGTGGCATGTGACTGTCAGGGTGTGGAACGTGCCGACCTATTTGGAATGTTAGACCCTCGTTGTGATGCATCATGTCTTGGATCCGTTTAAGTTTTTGTAACTCGTTCTCAAAGACAAATAAATTCCTTTTTTTGATGTTCGAAAAAAAGGTTTGCGTGTGCAATCATATGAACTATGATAGTTCTTGAAATGGTTCTTTAAGAGTTAAAATTCAGAACGATGCTTTGAAAGTGGGATTAAACTGTCCCAATTTTCCCACACATCCTCCTGTGGTAGCAAAGATATGTGGGCTCATCCAGCTTTCTTAATAAAAACCTAATTCCATATAGCTATAGTATGCAGAACTTAGAAATGAATATGATATGCAGATGTGTTATATGTTGGACATTTGGGAAGTCAACCTATAGATGCATTTGTTTGGAGAGCGCCTCTGGTGAGTGCATCCAAGCCGTCCAAAAACATTTTGGACGATCCAGATTTTTCTATGGAAGAGTTAACTCTCTTCCTCAGACCGTCGATTGCTGAGATGGACGGCTCAGATGCGCTCACCAGCACCCCGGGTCCATTTAGTTGATCTTCATATGTGGTTGGTTGTACTTGTCTACATGATGAGTTGTTAAGAAACTAATTAACTGTGGAGTACAGGCTGCCATATCCGTGTTGGGCACGAAGGAAACACGTTAAAATACGTAATCGTTGAATTGCAGTACTTTTTAGTATGGGATACGCTTGAGATATAGGGGACACAAGTGAGGACACATCGGTGTGGCTTTTCTAAATTGCAGGAACTTTATCATAGTGACGTTTATAAGTTTAAAAATATTCGACGAAAGTAGAAAATAAAGCATTCGTATGTGTACGTGCATTACATCAATCTTAGGTTGTCATATCCGTGTGGGACACATACATCAAAATACGTGGTCCGTTGAATTGCAATACTTTTTAGTATGGGATACGCTTAAGATATGGGGCACACATCGGTGTTGCTTTTCTAAATTACATAGTAAATTTTATCTCAGTGACGCTTATAAATTTAAAAGTATTGAACCAAAGTATAAAATAAGACATTCGTATGTGTACAGGCATTACATCAATCCATATATAAGGCATTTGGTAGGAGGCGGAGCCCTAATTAATTTGATACAGTTGTTATAGTGTTATTGCAATTAAGTAATAAAAAAAAGTACGTATAACATATTATGGCACTTTACTTTTTGATAACCACATTCCAATATATGTCTTTATTTTCAAAACAAATAATGTAAACACTTAAAGGAAAAAAATGGACTGTGGTTATCAAAATGTGGAGCGCTAAAATCATTTCCAAAAAACTTAAGAAAGGTTTTCGTCTCCTTCCTACATAGGGAAGAACTAGTTATATATTGATAAATACCGCAGTATCTTTCCACAAAAATATTAGGATACAGGAAAAGTTTCCTCTAAAATATTCAAGAAAGATAAATAAACGGTTCAGATTCTCTTTCCTGTGAATGTGAAAAATTCATTTTTCTTTCCTGAACGTTTTTGGAGAAATTCTTCATGTACCTCATCATCCCTTATCTTTCTAAAAGTGATGACCAAACCTCAAGGGAGGTATACCTTTTTTCATAACTAATCAAGATGACTTTACTATGAACTCTGCTGTACTTCTTGCTATGGAGTTGCATATTTTTACCCTTTTCTACGACATGCTTGTAAAGTGTTGGGTACAGAATTTCCCACCCATTCCTTCCATGTTAGACAAGACCTATACTGGCTCATTCACCTTTCCAAATCAATTTATTGGGATTGGAGCAGAGCCGGCTTTGGACATACGTCAAGGATGTGGCCGCATCTGGCCCCAAAATTTTGACTAATTTTGTGGACCTCCTGCTATTTTATACCCTTATATATAGGTATAAATCTAAACTTAATTATGATAGCTTAATTACTATTTTTGCAGCGAAAAGTATGAGGGTGATGTTTTGGGTAATATATTTCGGATTAATGTATATAATGATTATCGAGCTTTGTGTTATTATTGTTTTTAATTCTTGTAGCTTTTTTTTTGGTACTACACAATGGGACTCCAAAATAAAGATAGCATCCGGCCTCAAAAAACTCAGAGCCGGCACTGGATTGGAGGGTCACAACACAAGCAACACACACATCGAAATCGAGTAAAAAACTCACTTTATGTAATTCAAATATGAAAAGTTGAAACAACCTCCGGGGCGCAAAACCAGCTCCCCACTCTCGGCCTCACCCTCTCATTGGCTACATTGCTTCACCCACACCTCTCTCAATCCGTCCATATATGCAGAGCAAGGGACACAACCTTGAAGGCTAAACATGTGAAACGGGTGAAAAGTAGCTGCCACAGTGTCTTGTCGATGAAAATGGGGACCCTGGAGGGCGGCATCTGAGTCATCGGATGTGCTTTCAACTATCCTAATTTTATCTTGGCATTTTGCCGACCTGAGCCGGCCATTGTTGAGATGAAATCCGAATGCGCCCAACAGGGCCATCTCTGTCTCTTCCACTTGGTGGAATAAATGGACCATGTCAACATGACAAAAGGACCAAATGCAAGAAAGAAAAAATAAGCGAAAGACACTGAAACAAACTAAGATAATACTCATCAACTCATTTTGATGTGTTCTTTCAGTTATCATATAAGTATGGATCTTTCTATTGGGCTGACACTAAGACACTTTTTGACCGGTAATAGTGTTTCTGTTACCGATAATAGTGTCTTTTTATAAATACATTTCACATGTAAAAAGACACTATTACCGATAATAGATACACTATTACCGGTCAAAGAGTGTCGTAGTGTCGGCCCACTTAGATTTTGCGTTTAAGTATTAGGCTTGGGAAACATATAATTAATCACCACAAGAATACGTAAAAGAAAATTAGTAAACACGAATACCATATTTGAGAAAATGTATAATAATTGTTGCAAGTGGAGAATTAAACTGTTCAAATTAATAAAAGACTGTAGAGATTTCCTATAATTTAATCAGAAGCTCTCTGAACTTTTGTTTTGAATATCAAAATGTAAAGTTTCTCCATTGAAAAATAAAGGAAACAGCCTGTGGAATGGGTTACGAAGGAGCCAAAACTTGAGCCCACAATGCAATGCCAGGCCGGCCCATACACCTTGTCAAATTCCTGCATGACATTTAATATGACTCAGATCCCATAAAAAGATGAGTGGAGTAAGAGGGTGAACAAAACCTTCCCTCTTATTGGTTGAAATGACATGAATCCCACTATAAAGTGTATTGCAGAGGTAAGCATGACATCATTATGTGTGGGTTCCACACCATTTCAACCAATAGGAGAGAGGATTTTGTTCATCCTCTTTTAGGGGAGTGCAAATTTGTTAATGAGGGTGAACAAAATTGCACTCTAAAAAAATTACATATATATTTAATTTTCTTTATTTGTCATTCAACGAGTTATAATAACGAGACACTAAATAAATAACCGTAACAATTAAATCAAGTCCAATGAGAACAAGACAAGAAATAGCTCCATAAGGGAAAAGAAATGAAAGACAAGCATATAAATGAGAATTAACAGTATCATCTTAAGAGGTGACGAATGGGCCGTGCCGTACCGGCATGGCTCATTTAACTTCATGCCAACCGTATTTCATGAAATGCCGTGCCGGCCCGTTTAATAAATTGTGTCGTGTCGTGCTGTGCCAACCCTTTTACGTAATCGTGTCACGTCGTGTTGTGCCATTTTTTTAATCGTGTTGTGTCGTGCCCGTGCCGGCACATCTCCAAGTTTTCGTCCAAAAAAAATTTGTACTCCCTCCGTCCTAAATTTGTTGTCCATTTCTCGGGAATCCAACATTTTTACATGTCAAAATTATTGCGCCCAACAAATTTAACTTCCCAAATTGCCCCTCAAATCCGTACTTAATGGAAGCTTTTTAAAGCATTTTCAATGCGTTGCCCATCTAAAACTGTACTCGTGTCATGCCGTGCCACATTTAAACGTGCCGTGTCATGCCATATCAGTGCCAACTTAGCGAAAATGGATATGGCATCAAGCACGGCACGTTTAAATGTGAGAGGCTAGACTCTACCTCAATGTATAATCGAAAAATGGTCTAAAGGGGCATCACACGAAGGCACTGAATAGTTGCTTCTCGGATGCGTGTTTATATAGTTCTTTATGCCAATATTTACTAGACAGTTTATACTCAAATCTAAGCCATGGAGTATTTCACTTGTCCAATCTTAAAAGTTTCGAAGCAAAGAATTAAGATCTCAGGCCCTCTGCATATATAGAGCTAACCCTAGTGGTTCTAAGACAATTAGTTGTTAATTCTTAAAATTATTCCTAGCTATTTTGTGCACATGGGCCTACAAAGAGATTTCAATTTGATAATCAGAGAATAATTAGGGAAATAATATTGAAATTGCCTGTTGTACTATGTATACACATGGGTTGTCCAGTATTTAATTCCCTCTAAGGAACATAACCATATGAAATCCAAAATGCATTTAATTTGGAGTGCTACTGGGAAGAGATATAATGTCGGATAGCTCCCCTCCGATTCCAAAGAAAAAAGAACCAGTCAAATTTCTGCTATCTTTTGTCAATTTAATTCCCGAACAATTTTGATAACCCAAACTCTCCATTTTGCAGAACTCGTTGAGAAAGTTAACTAAGCTAAAAATCAAATGCATGGGCTAGTGATAAGGGACCGGAACATACTTGTCTTAAATAAAATGGGTTTCAATCCGGGTGCCTGTAAATATAGATGTGTGTCGTGATTATACTGATTAATACGTTACTCGATCAACATAATTTTTGGTGTGAGTAATATTTTCGACCAGCTCATACAAAATAAACAGTTTCCGTAACAGCTAAAGCTAGACCAGTCAATTTTTTTCGTACAATAATTGGGTCAAAATAATAACTAATCCAGACAAGATTGGGGGGAGATTCTTTATGTATGGGTCATGTGCTGTTCATATTCCATTGGTCTCCCAACAATTCCATGTGAGCATGTTGCAGAATTTTGAGAGACTAGAGAGAGAAAATTCCATCTGTCAAAATAAGTATCTAAAGCTCTAGAGAAAAATTTGGGTGCCGACTGGGTACTACGTGGTATTCGTAAACTCTTTTCTAGAAGAGTTTATTCAAAATTTGAATCATTCAAAATATTTTTTGACTTTTGAAATACACGCTAATTGCTATCGTCATGTGATACCCACCCGGCAAGTAAAAATTCGTACCGGAGAATCCAACTACTGTCTCCTACCTTATGAAAGAAAAATCTAAAAAGAAAATCCAAGAAAGTAATTGTATCACCAACACCTTTTCTACCAACTTTGCGAAACATTTAATTTGAATCATGAACAAAACTTCTCTTTTTCTTGATCCCCCCCCCCTTCTGGGTGTCATTTTAGAGCCATAGAAAATCTTATTACACATCCAAAAAATTCACCTCACTTTTTTCCTTAATTTTTTTGGATTAAGATTCTGGAAAGATTATTGAATCTCAAGTAAAATAAGATACCAAAGCTTATATAGAATGAGGAAATACATCGCCTATAGATGGATTTATAGGACGTGAAAGTACTTTCAAAAATAAGTTTTCCGTCTCTTAATTTCAACTTGAATTGATTTAATTAATGCCCAATACCTATAAATTAAAGAGTGATTTTTCTTCCGTCTATCTGATTATGAACACTAGACAACAACTCGATCGATGTAGAGTTCCGGTAGCACAGGAAAAACTAATCAAGTGTCTCGGGAAGCTTTCGGTTTGGAGTTTGACTCACACTTGCGTGCTATCAATTCGTGTGTCAGGTCAACTCACACTTACGACTCACACTTAATTAGTTGATGGCCGGTGGGATTTGTCTTTCAGATTGGTCGGATACCGAGCTAGGAAAAGAAAAAACAAATTGAACAACAGACAATCACAAATTTAAGAATACAAAAAAACATATATGGGTAATTATACTAATTAAGCAAAAAAATATTTACCTTTTTCAAGTTATGAGCAATATGCTTAGAGCTGAATTTCTCCAAACTATCCATACTGCTCCTTGCACATCTAAAGGCATGCACCTGCATGAATCCGGGCATGTCAGTCACCAGAACTTTCACCTGAAGAAATGCCGCCACCGCCGCCACGTTCGTTTCCACGTGTGACACCGATTTCCGGTGAGACACCGATTTCCTCCCCACTACCGACACCGATTTCCTCCCCGCTACCGACACCGATTTCCTCCCCTCAACCACCTCATCTCCTCCAACCTCCACCGCCCTCTGGTTGCCACCGTGGTCGTTTTCCCTATACGTTTTCGATTTCCTCAGCCCCCAATAAGCTCGCGACACCACCGGATTTTTCACCGGGGATTCGATTCCCGGGGTTGGAGTTGCGGAGGCCAGCTTGTAGACGTACATGACTCCCTTCTTTTGGGTTTCCATGGGGGTTGGAATGGAGTTCTTGGTGTGATGGGTAGGTGGTGTATGGTTAGGGTACAAACTTTATATATAATGTGTGGATCATTAAACTCTAAGGGCCATTAGTAACACAAAGTTTAGTTACATAAAGACACAATAATAGCGTAGAAAGTGGATGTTATGGGCCTTATATAGGCTTAGATTTTCATGTGTACGTATGCGGTAAAGCGGGGAGCCTGTACTGCCCAAAGCACTACAAGATTGTAATCCCCCAATCTGACTGTTTATCTCCTCATGTTAGACCGTAGTATTTTGGAGCCTGCCAAATTCCAAGGAAACTCTTTGTACTAAATTAGTTTCGTATAAAGTTGGGAAAAGACAGAATAAGGCGCATGGAAAATGGCTTCTTCTTTTCTTTTCTTTTTCTTCAGTGAACTTTTAAAGTTATATCAGATATAACTTTTTAACTTCCTCTCATCAAGACAAAATAATTAATACACAAAATTGGCATGAATCTAACAAAATTTTAAAAAGATAAATTAGAAATTTGATTAAGTTCGGGCAAAGGGTTCTAATTAAGTTTTGTAGTTTGAGGTCATCCCGAAGGATGGAGCTAGAATTTTTGTGTAGGGAGACGGGTTATATCCGACTATCTGTGGAGGAGAGACGATGTTATATAATTTGATGATATATTTTTTTTTCAATATAATGGTAGGCTTTTTCAAATTCTAACAGTGGTGACAGCCCCCTATTAGCCCTATTCCTATCTCCAACGCTACATAAATAATTGAATTATTTTTCATCATTCCATTTTTTAATTAACTTATACTCCCTCTGTCCCTTTTTAAATGTGTGTTTTGGGAAATGTGTATTTTTTATGACGTAAAAAAATGTATTTTTACTCGAAATTTTTGAAATTTTTTTGCACCAAATTAAAGTACTCTTTGAGCACTTTAATTTGGTGTAAAGAAAGACATAAAATTGTATAGAAAAATATATTTTTTAGGGGTTTGAAAATGCACGTATTCCCATTGTACACATTTAAAAAGGGACGGAGGGAGTAATATTCATATCAGTATAGAGCATATTATGCAAATTTATATATTTCCCTCCCCTCTTGGATTCTCATTAACATGAATTAATAAAAAAATAATTAATATTTTCACTGGTCATCGTTAAATGTGTACAAGCCATATTAAAAAATGAACTTGGACACTTTCTTGTATTAATTCTTTTTGTCTGAATTAGGTATAAAATTCCAAAATATTGGTGATTAGAAAGTGGGTAAAGATATTTAATTGTCGGACATACCATGTGGTCTGGCCTTTGATCAAGGATTATGGCATGTGAGGGTCGGCCGTATAGACAGATTTGACGTATTTTGTTTTTGTTTTTCTTCAACTAAGGGTTTATGTGATTAGGTCATATTTGTTTGTCTCTAAAAACCCTACTCCCTCCCACCCTACGTACTGCTTTGTTTGGGTTCACCCACCACTAATCATTGCCCTTCAATTTTATTTCAAGAACATTTTTTTAAGTGTAATATATGGGGCGGTTCCGCTTACCAAACATTTGACACAACTTATGAAACTAAATAATCGAAGCCGTTCAATTTGTTTAAAACATGTTTTTAAGAGTTTTCTTAAATAATCAACTCATTCGGTTATCGGTAAGTGTTTGATTGGGTTTTGTCCATGAATTTGACAGGATACCGTCAGTTTTTTATCCTTTCAAATTTAGGGATAAATAGCAATCAAGCCCTTACCAGAACCGAATGAGTTGATTATTTACGGAAACTCTTTAAAACACATTTTAATCAAATTAAACAGCTCTGATCATTTGCATGAGACTCCAAAATGAGTGTTCTTCATTTTTTGTTGAAGATATGCCTTGAATTCAAGATGTTATATGCCTTGAATTCAAGACGTTCGAAGAAAGGTACAAAATTTGGTGTGAAAAGACGTTTGCAACTGTGTTGGTCAAGACCTTGTCGTTGGTCTGGACCAAGGGTTATTAAGCTTGTCGCAGCACCTTTGGTTCCGACCTTGGTGTCGGTTGGTCCGGACCAAGGTTTAGTAAGCTTTGGAAAGTTGCAGCAAAATTGGTCCGGTCCAAGGATACGTTGGTCCGGACCAAGGGTGCTGAATGTGCGCGGCTACGCGTTTTTAAAGGGGTTCTGACCTAATTTTTTGTACTTTCTTATAAATAGCAACCTTGGGGGTTGTCAGGGGTTCGGACTTCTTGAGTGAATCCCTTTAAGGGAGCCCCCATGGGGTTCCCAGTTGTGTGTTAGGGTTTCTCAATTGTTCCATTGGTTGGTCTTGAGTTGGGATTTGAGATATCTAGGTTTGTGTGTGTCTCTATCGTATTTGTGAGACGTTGGATGTTCTGTAGGTCATGCCTCAGAGATTTGTTCCTAGATATCGTGTGGATGCTTCAAGTGAGAGTTACGGGTATAGCCGGCTCTGTGTATTTCTCCCCGTTTTTAGTGAATCCTCTTGCTCTTTTCCCGTGGACGTACCTCTAGAGCTTCGTGCTTGGGGGGAACCACATAAATTCTTGTATCTTATTTTCTTGTTGGTGTGTTTATATTCTACACTTCGGATTTCAGCTATTGATAGTGTGATTTGAGGGAACTTTTGGAAAGTGTTACGGTGACAAAGCAACCCACACCAATTCCATGTCCAACAGTTATGTTTCTCCCATATTGGGAAGTGGTCATTGCACTGAAACCCACCATGCCTGTGTCCTTTCTTGGTTGGAATATCATGTAGTCCTAGGATTGGTGTCTTCTTGCCATCATCTTCCATTGTTTTTTAACTCAGATGCCCAGGTCAGCTTATGTGCACACCTGAACTAATTCTAAAGTCAAATCACACCGCCCATTTGCGGGGAGCCTAATTAGAGCCTTAAGGCCTTTATCCTCTTTCAGTGAAACTTTTCTATGGTGCCCCAACCACTAAATCTAAGCCATTAGATTAAAAATAAATGAATCTGAACCATTAGATGAAAACCACCACAAGAAAAAGGGTAGTTTTGCGCTTTTCCCGCGCAATTGTACTTACTTTATATGAACACATGTTTTACTTACCACAAAAATAGACCACACTTAGCACACATATATGCCATAAATTGTGGTAAGTAAAGTCTATGTTTATGATAAGTACAACATATGTTCATAATAAGTCGATCTAGTATTCGTAGCCAGTAAAACAGGGTACCAGTGCCCCAATACCACTTTGGGCCTTTGGGGCACCACAGCCGCACAGGGTCACACATGCTTTACGCAATCAAGATTAGACTGTCCGTATAACAGGAGTGAAATTGACTTCATTTAAAGGTACTTTTAGTATGAGGACTTTGCAATTAGGGTTCCCCACATGGAAACTTTATTTCTTTAAGAGGACTTTTAGGAGGAGGAAAAAGTAGTTAACTTCGAAATCAATTGAATTGAAAGAAAAAGAAGAAGAATATAAAAACATGTGGTATGGTTGAATATGTTTGTGAAAAAAAAAAAATGAGACAATGCATTTAAAGATGTTTGGAAGCCTATTTTTCAGTTTTTCATTTTTTACTTTTTGGCTTTTTAGATTATGACCAAAATGTGTTTTGAATTTGAGAGGAGTGTTCGAGAAAAATTGTACAAAATGCATTTTGCAATAGGATTATTGGTCAAAATGAGAAGTAGAAATGAAAAGGGAGCTCCCCACCTCTCTTTTTTTTTTGGGTTTCTAGTTTAGAAAGTTCAAAATGGAAAAGGAGATATGAGAGAATGAGTTCTGGATGTTGTCTCCTAAACACCCAGAATTAGAAAAGGGGAATGGGAAAAGCCAAAAAGGTGGCGGCCAAACACCCCCTTGGAATGGGATCCTTTCTGGTTCTTAATTTAGACCGGAGGGGACAGTCCAAATGTAAATCGTCAATTATTACAATTAGTGGTTTAGATCTCTTACTGTTAAAAATAACTAAGCAAATTCGAACCATTAAATATACCAATTTATCATCTATATTTGGACTAGAGAGAATCCATACCTGACAAATTTAGATTCCATTTGGTGTAATGGGTGAGAAAATATTGAATTTTGTAAAACATTGAATTTCCAACAATTTTTTAGACTACATAACTGTTTGAATTTTGTTTCCACTAATTATCAACAAATTTGACTAATGTGAAAATTAAGAGAGCTTTTACTCTCTTCATTTCTCACAGTTTCTTGTCATTTCGCACCTCATTCATAATCTAAACATGAGAAAGACTTCTTTTTCGCATCAAATCACAAATACCCATTGTTGGAATCACCTATGCATCCTATAGAAAAACAAATTTCATTTGGTAGAGAAAGACAATTCAAAAGGGGTTCAAGAGTACAAGTTGGACTCTGAATTCAGGGCCCCAATATTAGTGGGTATCTGTGACCATATATCAAAAGGATCAGACCTTACAATCATAAATGTTCTCGGGGTACACCTCACATTTTACTAAATGTTAGAAACTGACAACTCAAAAATCATTTCCCCTACAATTTGGCCAAATATGTACGAGAAAGTAACTAATTAAAGGGTCCACCCCTAATTGGTTGTAAGTTCGAATCCCGTAAAGGCCAAATATTTCAAAACTTGAGGCTGCGTTAGGTTTGCCCAGGTAATAACTTTAGGGCTCAAGAATTAGGCGATGTATGTTATATGTGTAAACTAGCCCGGACATCGACTTATAAATAAAAAAATATAAAGTACGAAGAACTTTTGAAAAAAAAAAAAAAACAGATCAGTGGAAGGGTCTGGCGTCGTTGTCATATTTATTTCCACATGAAAGGAAAATGAATAGTGGGGCATGTTTGTTTTTAAGAGATATCCACCCCCTGTTATTGATAGTCAAAGTCAAAGTTTGGATTTTTTTTTTAAATGTTGTTCATATCCTTGGTGAGCCTTAATTGCTGCCAAAAATAGTACTCCCTCCATCTCTTTTATAGTGTGCATATTTTTATTTTAGGTTGTCCATTAATAAGTGTGTGTTTTAAAAAGTTAATGGGTACATTTTTTATTTTGCCCTTAAAAGTAGATTGTTTTTTATAAAAGTTGATGTGAGAAAAATAGTTGGAATTTTCAGATAACACACTTAAAAAGGGACGGAGGAAGTATTTTTTTTTGTTCCCAAATTGGATAATACTCACTTTGACTTTCCCAATTTCGCTACATCACCCAATTCAACTAATGGTCTAGATTTGAGATTATTGAAAAATTAGACTAAACTAGTGCATCACTATTTGTTACTATTTTTTTGGAATTTTTAATACTATTGGTAGTCAAAAGTTTAGTTCGGCAATGTCGTTTTAATAGGAACGGATGGTCTTGCTCTTAGTTATCAGAAATGAGATCGATGCCCGATCATTGTGATTTTGTGTTTCTCCCTATCTTTGAATGCCAATAGAGTGTTGCGTTCATGTAGGGTTTACTATTTCCCCTCTCCGAAAGTTATGTTGTCAGTTTGGAACAAACTTAATCTTTTTTCTAAGAAAAACGAAATCTCTTTTACCGATTGAAAAAAAAAACCGATACATAATGTGTAAAAAAGTCAATGATATAGTTCTTGAAGTTAAGAACTATATACCTTAGCTCAATATATGCAATAGCCTAATAGGCTAATGCATCAACAACATTTATTTATGTACTTTCAAGCGGTTGCTCGAATGGTAAGGTTTCATAGGTGTTTGGAGGAGCTAAATGTGATTCCTTGTTGCTTGTACCACGAGATGAGATTTTAACTTCGGTTCCATGTGTGATAATGTCTCTTACAGTTGTCTCCATGCGGTGTTGAGGACAATACTCTTTGACGAATATATGAAATAACATATCGATATATATATCTAATTGGTTACCAAAACATAGAAAAAGTATCACAAGGCAGCGCACATTTCCTTTCCTTTCCTATCCTTTTCATTTTTATATATTTTATTTTGGAAGTTTGAAGGGGAAAAAAATTAAAAATCTTTGCCACAAGGATAACAAGATTCAACCAACTTATGGGCTAAGTACATGTTAGCGTATTTTCAGTCCAAAAACAAGGCTGGGCCATCTTTGGATCGACTTATGAGCCACCCAGTTTAAATGGGTTTTTGAATGCACATTAGGAGGGATAGATGGCCCAAGGGCACGAAAATTGTGAACCCTATTTTTTTTTGCATAATCAGACCTCATAAATAAATCCCAAAATTGGCTACAAATTTTTTTTCCCCATTTTGATTTCCTGCCAACCTACTGTAATGAATACTACATAAATAAATTCCAAGAAATAAATCAGAACTTTCATGCATAGAGGTGTCTACCAGGAACGGAGCCAGAAATTTCACTACGTAGGGGTGAATTTTTTTTCCAATATACTGTATTTTGCAGAGGCGAGCATACATAATTCATAGGAAAATTTCTTCTTTTTATATAACACTAGAGGGGTTTTTTTTTTTTCCATACAGGGGCGACCGCCCCTACTGGCCCTGGGTGTCGGCGTTGTGTCTTGTTCGTGTCGCGTTAAACCGTGTTCGTGTCAAAATGACCTGCTTGACTAATTGTGTCAAAAAAATATGAACCCTAACCCGACCTGCTATTAATCGTGTTGTGTTCGGGTTGACACGATTAAATTTTTTTTTTTTTTTTTGCACGGTGAATTTTTTTTTATTAATTTACAGTAACAGTTACAATAAATTAAAGGGACTAGATATTATAGCCAGTCAAAACGATGTGTAGGCTTAGAACCTTAGCCACCATAACAAAACCTTGATCCACAAGTCCATAATGTTGATACGGAGACCAGTTTTCAAATTAGTTTTTGGGTATTGCTATTGCTACGGTCTTCAAATTCGTCTTTGGCAATTGCTACTGCTACGGTTATGCTACGACTCGATAATAATGTCATCCACACCAAATTCGTCTCTGGCTATTACTACTGCTAATAATAATGTCAAACCTATTGCTACTGCTAATTATAATGTCATCCACACCGTCATTACAGAGTCCGGTTTCGCTTTTTAAAAACCTTAATAAGAATCGAGCGAGTATCAATATTCCCACAATCAAATGTGTATTGGAAAGCTTCACCAACTTTTGGGTCGATCAACGTCCAACCATTAGCATCAGAATGGCTAACTCGTAGTGCTGTGGTTAGACTTTTAAACCTCACTGCTACTGAAAAGGTTCAAAAGGCCTTCACTGACATCAATCTCAAAGAAGTTTTGGTCAGACGCATGTTGGTTTGGAAATGATTATTACATTTCAATTTAAGGAAGACAGGTTTTTGGCGTTCAATAACCCAACGGTTAAGAGTTGGTTTGAAAGTATAAAACCATGGAATGGTGAAGTTGCAGGAAAATCAAAGACTAGTTTGGCTCAAATGCAGGGGAATGCCTCTTAATACTTGGTGTTTTCAAACCTTCAGAAGAATTGGGGAAATCTGGGGAGATTTTATCATTTTAAAAATACTAACCAAATTGAGTTCCCACTATGGTATTTTGGCATTTTTCCAGAAGTCATTCTCCTCGCGCACATAAAAAAAATACCATTAAGTAGAAACGACACCTAATTTTGACTATAATAAGAATGCGGTAATTTTAGTGAAAACTCAGTCTTTCAATTTCAACATATGGATTACTTCAATAATCTTATTCCAAAAATATATTTATTTAGGAATTTGCTTAAATTGAAATTATCTTTTCATATAGATTGAGCTTGGAATTTTGAATATCAAGTCAAAGCATTCTCTAAATTCATACACACCCTCAACATTAATTTATATGCAATATCTTTTTGTCAAATGATGAGGCAAAAGTTCCAACCACAGAGAAAAGATCCAACAAAAGAGAAAAGTAATTATGTGAATTAAACTTGTTTTTGTAACTTAATTTCACTAGATATGTCTAGCTAGTAGGGGAATCAAAGAGATGACTTGATATCATTGGCTATGTTTTGGGCATCCATTCCACCTCCATATAGTCCTCTTAAGGCTAATCCAGCACAGTACAGTCCATTTTGCCCCCTCCAGTGGTTGGGAAAACAAGACTTTGGATAACCTTCTTCATCCAACAGGTAACTGTCTCCCTGTCCCAAAATACTATTAGAACAAATAATGAAAACAAAAAAAAAAAAAAAAACATTACCAGGGTCTCATGTTCACATTTTACGTCGTGACGAATATAGGGGCCTATATAAGATAGTTGAGTGTGCATTCATATTATTTCCATGTAAGTGTAGCTCCCCATCATTGGAAAGGGCAGTGACACAGTGGGTCAAGTAGGATCACTGACTAGCAGGCCAAGTGAACCGGCTTGACTCCATATTACACCTTTTTTTAATTCAAATTTTTACCTGCATTTTAGTGAAGTTACCTCATAATTATATGCCCACGAGCATGAAGAATATAAACCATTTACAGACAGGAAGCTTGCACTGCTTACTTACTAAGGGAACTTAGCTACTTCGGGCTGCTAAACAGTTCAATCAATCCAGAGGAGCGGGAGATAAATCCGACATGACGTTTTCGCATTATCGGTCGGTCAGACATTCCATCAATCAAGAACAACAGCAGATAAGTGAGAACTGCAGGTGGCGCGCTTAGAGATGCTAACCTTTGATGACCTTGGGTCTTCCTTCTTATAAAACTACCAAATTAGGACAGCATCGATCCTATCCTTCTGCTTGGCCAAGGAAGTCGGACTAGTCCAGGAAAACGGGACTATGGGATGGGCTGCAAGCAACAAAGACATTTCTCAATTATCCCACACCAGGCATTCTACCTTTGACTTGCTGCAAAGAGACCCTTCTGCCGGCAGTAATGGATTAAGCCCCGTCGTTCAAGGATAAAGGTAGCATGAGATGTTCGCCCCCTCTCAACGCCAGAAGGGATAGATAGATAGTCCTAAACCTAAGGCCTAATACTAAACCACTAAACAACAACTTAAGTAGCAACCGTGCATTTCACTCCTCCAGTGAATGGGCTAAGTGTTCACTTCCCAAATGAGATGCTTAATGACCAACCTCACTCGCCTAACCCTTGCCTAAACCAAGGTAGGGACACCATAGCATAGGTAACAATCATTCATTAACATCGTTTCAGGCAATACAATGATAGAGGATAATTAAAATTATCACCTTTTATGACCAAGCGAGGGATGGATTCCAGCTACGTACTATGGTTTTGCTAATCACCGTCCAATTTGCAGTGAATAATACATAAAAGTGATCCAAAAAGTGAATACACATGTTGTGAATGTTTTATACATTCATAGATTTTTATTGATAACAAGACACTTTTTGCGCGTTCACCGCTAGTTCAAAGGCGGTTGTTAGCATTTTTCTATATACTTCTCAATATTCCCTACTACATATAGTTCTAGCTACTCCTCTGATGCTCCCACGGCCACCGGCCGGATATGACACATCTTCATCAGCTAGTCAAGACTAAATCTCATCTTCTTCTGTAAATATGTCCTACCCTGAGTCCTGACCCTAGGCTATACCAGGTGATTTTCAAAATCTGCCTTAAATGTAATTTAACCACTAAATCCTCCTATTTTCTATCCATAAAAAGTAAAAACAATCCAAATAATGTGAATGTAATTTCGTTTACTTCACCTTAAGCCACTTATGTGTTGATCTCTTGAAGCCTGTAGCGAAGACAATAGTGTCAAATGGATGTGAGTTGCCATTCTCAAATTCAACTTCATCTCCCTGTATCCTAGCTACTGCTGGCAACACCTGTGTACATAATATGTTAAAAAAGATATGACAAGCCGCGTAAATAATTAGTGACAGACACAGAAATTTCAATAACTGCGGGCCAAATAAGAAATTATTTAGGGTTTGGAGGAATTATGATTTATTGTTTGGAAAGAAAGGGGACACTAGATTTTATGATAAAGACCAAAGTATATATGGCTCCGACATCCACCTCCTACGTTCGCCCTTGATGATGGACCTTGGTGGCACCTCCCATGACCATTATTTATTAAAATTTAAAAATTGCCCTCTGATTTTTCAAAAAAAATTGCATAGAGATTAATTGATAAGGGCCAGTTTGGTAATTTTACGTCACAACGACCAAAACAGAGTGTACAGCAATACACATCAAGAAAAATATGCTAGTACTTGTGAAACTCTCGAGTCATTTTTACTCAGAAAGATTTCCAGAGCATCTGCATTGGCCATGGCCGAGAACGAAACAGTGAATTGTATAATCGATACACTTATTGAATCGACTTATAGGCTTCAAAGAAATTCAATCTCACCGGTATAGCAGTGTATATCTGTAATATTATAGGAAACAAAACCCCAGATACATAGCGGCTACAAGTATGGATACCTGGATTTGGCCGGACTTGATCATGTTGTAAGTTCCGGTGTCAATAATTGGGAACTTTCCATACTTATTTTTCAAAGTAAAGGGACCCTCTTGTGGCCTTTGAATCCCATACTTGGTTAGGCCTCCATACCATAACTTGCTAAGCAAAACTACTAGGGATTCCACTGTAGAAAATGGAAGATATTTCGCCAGCGTTAACCCCCAATACATTATTCCCTTTGACAGAATGTGAATCTGCATAATCCCCAAACACCATCAATTAATCAACCTCGTATGTAATTATAGGGAAAATATTTTGAATGCCGAGTGGGTACCACGTGGTATCCTCTTGTGCACATCCAGCAGTCAAAAAATGCAACGGATGGCATAAATTGAAGTGCCGGATGAATTTTTTTAAAAAAAAGAAAAAAAAAAGGATATTTTAATCCAGGCCGTTGCCCGTTTCCGACAGCCGGATGCACACTGAAAAATTCCTCAATTATAGGGGTTGCTAAGCAATACCACTTCAGTTCATATTAGACAAAAATAACACCGAACACAACCCCTCCCGTACACAGGGTCCCACACTCCCGCATAATAAATGTGTATGGGATCCATGTGTGTATGTGAGGGATTGTGTTAGGTGTTGTGTTTGGATGATTGTGTTCTGGCTCTTACCGGGCTTCGGATAACAATGGAGGTTTTAGCACTATGGTTCGCCAAATCAAGAGCAATCTCCATACCAGAATTCCCACACCCAACCACCAAAACCCTTCTCCCTCTATACTTCACTCCACACTTATACCTAGTCGAATGCAAAACCTCCCCTGCAAAACCCTCCAGCCCTTCCACAACCGGCACAAATTCCTCACTTTCTCCGGTCGCCACCACCAAAAACCTCCCGCAATACTCCTCCGCCTCGCCCGACCCCACGTTCCTCGCCACCACCCTCCACTTCCCACACCCTTCGTCGTAACACGCAGACTCGACGAGCCGGTTGAAGAAAGGGGAGATATTGAAGTGGGTGGCGTAGGAGTCAAGGTACTGTACGAACTGGGTTTTGGGCACGTAGTTGGGGAAGTCCGCAGGGAATGGGATGTGGGGGAGTTGACAGGCTAATTTTGGCAAGTGGAGGTGGAGTCGGTCGTACGTTTTCTTCTTCCATAGGGGAGCAGAGCAGTCTTCCCTCTCTAGAATTATGTATGGGATGGAGAGGCGGGTTAGGGAAGCGGCGGTGGCGAGGCCGGACGGGCCAGCTCCGATTATGATTACTACTGGATCTGGAAGCAACATGCCGCTGCCGGTAGTGGTGAGACGAGACGAGTAAAAAGAACTGTTATGATCGCTTTTATGAGCTTGATATGTGGATCATATGGGTGTCACTCTCGAAGCAAGGCAGCAGGCCCCTATTCGCTTTAATTTGTAACACTTGCTTGCACAACGTGCATAGGGTACCCACATGATTATCTATGCAATTATGTGTTTTTTTAGCTTTTATTGGGAGATTTTTGTAGTCTTTTTTTTTTTTAGAAGTAGAAAGAAATTTCATTAAACATCAAGCAACCACCAAGTCCGAAGAATACAGTACGACCAACATGAAAGTAGACATAAGCATAAAACTAGATATAAACATAAACTAGACTCAAACATTTTCATCACCGGTGTCCGGATGAGGATCAAAAATAGTCAAGGCATGCTTAGCAAGACGGTGAGCTCTCTGAATATCCTGGTGCACAACCTTCGATATCCTACAAAAGGATAGCTTTGTAATCTCCATTCCTAGATTACGCAACAAAAATGTATCATTATGGTGATACTCAGCTCTCCCTGCTATCTGCATTATGGCATTAATACAGACAGAAAAAATATAAACCACATTATAATTATGGATTAATGCCCATTTAACAGCTTCATATATGGCCCTAATTTTCGTTTGGATTGGCATGCCACTGTACGTAGATAAGGCTTGCTGTGTAATTAAGGACCCATCAGAATGGCTAGCTGTAAAACCGAGACCACTCCATGAAGTACCATCTTTCCAAGCACCATCCACATGGAGATGACAGGTGTGACGAGCAAGGTCAGATTCAGAGTTAGAAAAATCTTTAATGATTGTTGGGTCCGGAGTGCCCCATGGATTTGGTTACACAATGTCACTCCCTGCGGCCGCTCTAAAAGCAGACTTGCGAGTGCGATATCGAATGCCATAAAAGACTTAATTGAAGCCTTTCCTAATACCAATTGATTGTAGGAGAGATGGTGGAAAAGCGATCCGACAATAATAAAAAGATGTATTCGGTGGAGATGCAGATGGAGAAAAATCTCGGTTGGTTTATTCGTGGATCGAGATTTTTGTAGTCTTGTATAGTGCTTTCGCATTCACGAACATTCTAGGCCCGAGGCTGTTAAAGCTACACATTTTAATAATCACAGCCTTTCATTTTGAAAACTGTTTTTATAATACTTCCAAAAGATCATTTTAATTGGATATTTGTTCATGAATTTTTTTTTTTCAGGGCAAAAAAGATATCATTGATCACTAAAAGATTATAATGACAATAGGAGTAAGGAGAAATCATCAAATTCAAACAATCAAAAGCCTAGTCGCAGACTCAATCCTCAATTGGTAAGAAGTCAATCGAGGCCCACACCTAATGGGCCCAAGCCCAACCCCAAAGGAACAGAATGCCCAGATAAAAAATACAGCACAATATACAAAAACGCCCCCCAAAAAATCCAGCAACCAACGCCTACATGCTCCGCCACCACAGCCGCTTATAGTGAGACGAACCTGCCACTCTGTCGCCGGGAAACAGGCCCATGCAGGTGACTCAAAAAACGGCTCGACCGCCTCACTATAAAAGGCCAATAAACAGCCGCACTACAACCACGCCGCCATCTCAACTCCTTGATCCCATCACTCTTTTTGCATATTCTAGAAATTGCTAGCATTTTCTAATACTGATACACGTTTATATTTTGATTGGGAAATAGGAAAGGAATTGACCCACTGCTAAAAAATTCTACTGCGCGGACCCAGGAATCCAACCCATTGGAGGCACCTCATTAATTATAATCGTGCAATTTTTTTTTCTATTCAACAATCTTGCTAAATTAAGACATTTATTATGGACTATAATGTTTATAATGCATATATTTTACAAAAAAAAAAGAACAGAAATGAGCACATAATTAATTCTACGTTTTTATTTTGAGATTTATATATGAGTGTATATGTTAAATATAACGTTATATTGCATAATTATGCTAAATATGTAATATGAATATTTTTTTTTTGAGTTTTGTGCGGGGGTCAGTGGGGGCACGTGTCCCCGCGTGACCCCCCTTGGGTCCGCCCCTGACTGCTACCCCTACTCAATCTCACATCTGTAAGTGTTTTATCAAACACAATTTGCTAGATATATACTACTAATGTTTAACCTTTTTGGAATTATTTGTTCATTGTTAGTAGTTTATTAATTATTAGTGAAATAGTTTTTAATGGGGATAATATTAGTGAAATAGTTTTTAATGGGATAAGTATGCAATTGAAAAAAAATTTGTTCACCCTCACCAAAAGAGGGTGAACAAAACTTTCACTCTGATTGGTTGAAATGGTGTGGGGTCCACAAAAAATTGTGTGGATCCCACCACAATGTGATGTCATGCTTACCAAAAAGTGTATTGATTCTGTGGACCCTACACCATTTCAACCAATCAGGGTAAAGGTTTTGTTCACCCTCTTTTGGTGAGGGTGAACAAATTTTCACTCTATGCAATTTTAGAAGCAGATCTTCACACTTGGAGCTAAGAAAAATAAGGAAATAGATCTAGGCAAGCATGAGAGCGAGATCCGTTTCTTTCTTTCGCAAAACTACAGAAGATTCAAGAGCAATTACACCAATAAAAATTATTATTTTATTTTTTACCATAAGAACTCAACTCCTTTTATTTCAAAAAGAACGAGTAGTAATGTCACTTACTACTTTATTTATATATTATATATTCAAATTCGAAATTTGGTAAGAACATAAATATTTATTATCATTAATGTCAATTATTCCTTTTTAATTACTATTAAGGTCAGTTGCTCTTTTTTTTGGGGGGTCAATTATTATTTTATGAAACCCTACAAGAAAATGATTGGCCCAAACCGCCAAACCAATCCGTAACTGATCCGCTCAATGCGAAACCGAACCAATTTATCCGTTTGTTACTCACGGATGATTATAAATACTGAAAATGATTATCTGCCACGAGAAGTTCGGATTGAGAACCGACCTGATCCGCCATAAACCGAACTATGGACACCTCTAGTATTCCTTATCAATTTACTAGACCCTTTTTTATTTACTTCGAATGGGAATTCAACAAGATTCTAGCAACTCGGTCATATCACTTAATCGATGAAATAGAGAAGATGTAATTGGTAACGTAAAGTGGCACGCATATTAAATTGTGACCAAGTATTATTGGCATGTCATAATCAAATGTGTACGTACATTGTTGTTATGTGATTGGTCAATTTTTCAACAGCAACCTTCAGCACCAAAACAAGAAACGATAAGTATACGGGTACAGACCAAAATGGTACGGACGACGTACCGACGGCACCGGCGACGGCCGTGTGGATCCCAAACGGCCAATCCGAGCCGTTCATCATGCTCGGAATCAAAATCTGAGTGGGTCTGCACGGGAATCGAGGCCATCGGAAGGTTGTAAGTGCTCGATCCAAAATCACCCCATTTCGAGCAAAATGATTTTGAACGAAATGAGGTGATTTTGCATCGAGCACTTACAGCCTTCCGATGGCCTCGATTCCCGCGAAGACCCACTCGGATTTTGATTCCGTGAACGATGAATGGCTCGGATTTGCCTTTTGGGACCCATACGGCCGTCGGTACGTCGTCTGTACCCTTTGGTCGGTCCCCATAGCAGGGCTCCTTAGGCCCTATTCCGCTAACTCAAAAAAAATCAAAAAGCCAGTTTATTCCTAAAATCAAGGCAGACACTCTCTCACAATACATCACATAAAAAGTTGTGAAAATCCAAAAAACCAAAAAACTCTCTTAGCGGAACACCCCATAAGTTCGTCAAACCAGTACAAACCATCATGAATGAGACATTTCAAAACATAGAGTATCAAACCATCATGAAAACTAAGTCATTTCAAAAAAATACAAGTATCAATTCATTTCATACTTGTTTTTTTTTTTGCACGGTAAAAGAAAATTTATCGCATCAAATAAAATAGATACAATAGAGAGAACCTTAACCAAATAAAATAGATACAATAGAGAGAACGTTAACCGCTCGACAATCATAAGCCACTAAACCCCAAACGTAGTTGGCAAGAGATCAACCACAACAAAAAAACTACTCAGAGTTCCAAATAAACCTCAACAAATCCTAGACATGCAAAAATTGCACTGATACATCACAAAGAAGATAGATAATGAAGCAATGATAACAGACTCCATTGGGATTAAAGACATCAAGCCATCAATTAAAAATTTGTTCTGAAGGTACGACAATTAAAAATTCCGATTCATTTGACTTCACGATACAAAGAACCTCCATAATGGAAGAACTCCACCTGCAAAGCACGTGAACCACTACTAGTTATACTAAGTATCTATGGAGACGTTGCAAAAATGAACATAACTAATTCGTACCCAATGGCGGATCGGCGTGTACAAATCCCTCCGTGTGGCCCTCTTCAAGATCCCGCAAAAACAATCTGAGCCGTTTATTGATTTTAAAATTTCTAGTGGTTATGAAAAAAAATCAGCTCAATCGGATAAAGCTAAATGCTTTATCTAACATTTCAATTTTTGATTCAGTGTTTAGAGTATTGAAAATCGAAAGATTGGATGAAGCACTTAGAGTTTTTGCGATTGAGTTGATTTTTTGTGACGTCACACAAAAACATATTTTAAAATTAATGAACATCTCAAATTATTTACGTGAGATCCCAAAGTGTGCATCAAGAAGTAATCTATGAACAAAGATCTGCATGCGTGGCAGTATGAGTAATAAAAGGTCAAGTTTCTAAGGTTTTTTGGCTTTTTTATGTGAGAGCTCGAAAAACGCGTTGGTTTTTTGTGGTTTTTTATGTGATGTATTGTGAGGGGATGACCTGTATCGAAAAACGTAATAAACTGGCTTTTGGCTTTTTGAGTTAGTGGAACGGGGCTTAATACTTCCTAAGGTTTGTCTTAATGACTGATAACCCCTTCAAGTACGAGAAATGACTATAAACTCCCATGTGGTTTCAATTCATTTCGTTGACACTCGACCAACAACTGCACTGCCAAAAACGTGAGGCAATAGCCAAAAGTGACTTATATTTTCAGTGTCATCATTTTTAGTTGTAAAATACATAACACAAAGCACTCCTTGATCCATAAGTATTAAATTTGTAATTTTGGAAAAAAATAAAAAACAATTCTTTCGAGTAGTAAAAAATAAATAGTTGTTTATCAATTTTTTTTTATCAAAATAGCTTCTATAACTAAGAATTGATACTCCTTCCGTCAATGTTTAAGTGTGTTGCTTCTTAAATCTAACTTATTAAAAAAACATCATTATTACACCTTGCAAATCAACTTTTACATCCACTTTATACTTTTCACATCAACTTTTACCGCTACTTTTCAAAATTATCCTTCATTTTTACCTAATAACTCTTGGGTTTTCTTAACGGGTGCACCATTGCATCCGTTAATAATACAAAAAAGTACACTTGTTGGATCTCATTTGTACTTTAAAGTACATTTTTTAAGTACACTTGGACGTTAAAGTAAGTGTACTTTCAAGTACAATTGAGACTCACAATTGTATTTTTTTGTATCATTAACGGGTGCAATGTTGCACCCGTTAGCATTGCCCTTAACTCTTTTCCTACTAACTTTTCAAAAGGGAAAAATGTTAATTGTACAAATTTTAACCCAATAACTTTTCAAAACACACATTTATTAAGGTACAATCCAAAAGGAAAATGTCGACACTAAAAAAGAGACGAAGGGAGTAGTTTTTATTTTTTACTTTTATCTGAAAGGGAGAATTTTAAATATAAGTCGGTTTCAACAAATTATCACATGTTTGGACAGACAATTATCGAGTGAAAGTGTCGGTGAATCGCACATAAAAACTACATGGAATTTAATGTTTTTTTTCCATATGTGATGGGGTTATTAAGGCAAACCTCACGGTGTTGTCAACGAAATTTTCCCTTAATAAATTGAGAAATCAACCGGTGGTTATATTGTGGTCTTGTGACATGTCGCCATTAAACTTTTTTCTCTCCCCTCCATCTTAAATTTCTAGCACTTCTTTTGTTTTTTTTTCTCTATCATCCATCTAAATTTCTACTTTCACCTACAATAAGTCTACTGACATACACAACCCGCCACACCCAAGTCACCAATGGCGAACCCAGAAATTTGCTGCAGTGGGGACACTCAATTGACCATATCGCAAAAGTTGTTTCATGATAGGAAAATGCTAACATCAACCCTTACGGTGGAGGATAATTTGTAGAAAATGTACCAATATTGGAGAAAAGTATTATTTGAAAAATGAACCTGTGTCTAGGATCTAATTGTTTTAATTTATTATTTGAAAAATGGACTTGTAGGATGTTTATCTTTTTGTCTCCTCAGTTTGTTTGATCTTTTTGTCTTCTGCCTCAGACTTCTTAATTCGTTCCAGAAGATTTGGATTATTGTCACAAGTCGTTCGCGTGCTGCAATTTTAGTGGTGCATGGGTTGGTAAAGTGGGGACCCAGATCCTAGCTATATTTTTTCAGAATGTCTAAATACCCGGAAAACATACACAGAATGACAGAATTGACCCATAAATTGAAAATCAATGGCCCAGATTCACTTGGACCATTGATTTTTAAATTCTGGGTCAATTCTGTGTATTTTTTTTTTTTTGTATATAGTGGTGCTCATGTTTTTTTTTCCTTTGTTGTGATTTTGCTACGGTTTTTATAACAACTTCACACATCAGATGAGTGACTTATCAAACGGCCAAGATCATGTTTCGAATAAGAAATAGCTTAAATTTATTTTCATTTTTTGTTTTATCAACAGCAATAGCTTAAGTTTGATACACAACCCATGCATAGAAGATTTACGGATTACATCACATCACAATAGAAAACTTAATTCTTTCCTCAAGACACCAAGCTCAAGCTCAAGCTCTTTAGCACATATTGAACAACCGGACCGAAAACGAGTTCGGAAATAGAGTGAGTTAAAGATAAAGACTACTCTCTTTGTCCATTTTTTCTATAGTCGATTATTTTATTTTTGACTGTCTCTTAATAAGTATGTGCTTTGAAAAGTAGATGGGTAAAATTTGCAAATCGGGGGAGCCTGTAGTGAGGGCACTTAGTACAGGGGTGTAGTGAGTTTCATCCAGCCGTCCATCTCGACACCAATAACTCAGATTTAAATCCGAGCTCCAAATGATCCGAGTCAACCATTGGTTAGATTCAGATCCGAGCGTTCATTGCTGAGATGGACGGCCAGATGGGCTCACTACACTCCTATAATGCACTCCTCACTACAGAGGCCCCTTGTTCCAAAAATTTGCACAATTATCATTTTGCCTTTTTGAAAAGTTTTTTTTTTTTTTTGGTCATCCGTCATTCCTAATATATTACATGGGAAAGGGGGAATGAGACTCAATCCCGGTATGCAGTGTGGAGCATCCAAGAGCTCTACCGCATGACCTAGCCACCACTTGCGCGCCTTTTGAAAAGTTGGTGGGTAAAAAGTTAATGCGTAAACGTGGAGTATACTTTGGAAAATGGAGGTAAAAGTTGAGGATTTGGGGTTGCTGTTGTGCAGCCCCATGCATAGCAGGTGTTGTGCACCATCTTAGCCGTCCGTTGCTCGGATGGACGGCCCAAATTTCATCTTGCACGCACGATAACCAACGGTTCGGATGCAAAGGTGCCGAAGTGAAATCTGGACCGTCCATCCGAGCAACGGATGGCTCGGATGGTGCACAGCAGTAACCCCTTGTCCAAAAGTTGATCTGAAAGGTGTAAAGTGAAGATAAAAAAATGATATGAATGGTTTAATAATAATGTCTATTTAATAAGTTGGATTTACGAAGTAACACACTTAAAAAATGAACGGAGGAGTATAAGTTTTTGTTGTGCGTTTGCCCACTCACTCACACACATACCAATGACATATAAATACAAAAGTAATTTTACGCGGTTACTAAACTCGCGTACGTCCACGACAAATTAGGAATTTCACTACGTACAATAGAAAAGATACAAATACAATGGAGAACGATACACTCTACTCAACTGAAAAGGACACAACTATCCAAATTTTACGTGGTTCCAAGGATTTTGCTTGTGTCTTTTGTGTAATTAAGTACTCAATCAATCTTAATGCTCAAGCTATCCCCAGGGGAAAGAAATTTGTTCACCTTCACCAAAAGAGGGCGAACAACCCTCACTCTGACTGGTTAAAATGGTATGAGTCCACGGAATCAATACAATTTTTGGTAAGCATAATATCACTTTGTGATGAGATTTATATCATTTTTGTGGATCCCACCATTTCAACTAATGATAATGAGGGTTTTATTCACCCTCTTTTAATGAAGGTAAACAATTTCTTTTTCCTCTTTTTCCATCCCCAAGTATATATATCTATGCAAGGGTGATAATTTGGTCACCTAAGAGGATGAACAAATTCGCACTTTCTATGCAATCCAAATTCCAAATCATCACATAGACATGGCTACCTATCCACACAACATCCCAACAAAAAACACGATACAAAGACTTAAACAATTTAAAAACACCAGTGTAGATAGTATTAAATTCACATCTCATTCACCTGGGTTTGGTTTCACCTTCTTCATAAGAAACAACATTCAAACATAGGAGTGTCCAAACCCGGTTTGGGCCCACCTTACGTGATATGGGTCCTCCTTTAATTTATGGGTTAAAATCTGCAAAATTTATTGAAAATTTTTATTTTTTCAACACTAGTTAAAAACTGTTACGGGTGACATTTGAGGTTATGCTCAAAGGACACCCTACCAAGATACCCGGCACGCTAAGCTACAAACAACTCCAAGTAAGGAGCTGAGTACTGTATGTCAAATCAACAAGAAGCAAACAACAATATAGTGAACAAGAAAAATGACAGCAAAATAGTCTAATGCTCTGTTTGGAAAATAGGGAAAGGAAGGGAAAGGAAGAGAAAGTTTAAAAAATTTCTCTTCCTTTGTTTGGTTGAAGAGAAAAGAGGAGAGAAAATATCTAAATAAAGTTATAGGAACAGTAAAATTTTCCCCCTTATTTTCTTCCATTTTCCTTTTAAATCATTTTCTCTTCTCTTCCCTTCCCTTCCCTTCCACATGTTCCAAACAGAGCATAAAGGAAAAGTATTTTATTGACGAGCAATTGACATTAAAAAAGACGACAAAGTAGACGACGGCTAACTAAGGAGTAATTGAATACAAAGACTGTATATATATTGACACGGAATGATGATTGTCAAAATCTCCTAATGGTCCATGAAGCATATTAGGTCCCGTTCCATTAACTCAAAAAGTCAAAAATTAATTTATTGTGTTTTTCGAGACAGATCATCCCCTCACAATACATCACATAAAAACCACAAAAAGCCAACGCGTATTTCGAACTCTCACATAAAAAAACTAAAAAACCAAAAAATCAAAAAAACCAAGTTAGTGGCACACCAATTTGTTTGATTGTTTCCATGTTCAAGAAACACTAATGCTTGATTATACAGGAGTGAGCCCATTTTATCGGCCGCCTTCATACATGCTGCCTACAACTGCCTTGCCTCATCATAGCAGCTTTATTCCACTCGTCGATCCTTCTGAAACCTAAGCCCTCTAATTCGAGGAAAGCTTGGGTGCCGAGCACGTATCTCGACGAGGGACGAAATCACTAGTGGGATACTGGTGGCCATGGCCCCTACCCAATAAAAAATTCTCCCTGCAATTTATTTTTTGGTAACGTAGAACTTCAAGTGGCCCCCAACCAAAACTAAAACTCAAGTCGATCTCCACATGATAATAAAAAATTTCAGTCCTTCAAAAATCAGTTCCAACTCAATCATAGATGACTTTCGAGATCTAAAGGAGTATCACATTCTATTTGATTCATGGTTGAGATGGCGCATTGAGATAATTTTATTTTTTTATTTTCTAGTTGTTTTTTATTTGTTAAGAGAGCATTGGGTGCTATTAAGACATTTAAATGTTTTAGACTATTGAAGCTTAAATTTTCAAAATTTTGTTGTTTATGTTGCGACCCCCTCCAATATGAAATCCTGGTTCCATCTCCGATCTCCGTGGTTCCTCTAATTCTTTTGGACTAGTGATCGCAGGATTCTCAGCTGGCCTTGGCACTAGTGTAATATTGTGCTTTATCTTCAGCTTTTTCTGGAATGTAGTAGATGTCAAAGGCATCCTAAGATACTTAAACAGGTTAAGGGCCGGTTCCACTAACTCAAAAAGCCAAAAGTCAGCTAATTACTTTTTTCGAGGCAGGTCATTCCCTCACAATACATCACATAAAAAATCACAAAAAGCCAACGCGTTTTTCGAGCTCTCAACACCACCACCACCCCCCCCCCCCCCCCAACCCCCCCCAATGGTCCAAATCTAATGGTTTTCTAATTCTATGCTCTCTTATTTGGGTAACTCTATATCCGACGCAATGAGCCGATTAATCCGAGGGACCAATTCTAACTCTACTACAAAGGCCTAAAAAGTCAGAGCGCTATATGACCCTGGCCCAATACTTGAATTTATGACTGGCCCAACCGAACCAAGATCCTCAATTGCCAGGTGATTTTTCTTTGCCATTTGCACGGCGTTAGTTAGAGCCCGATCTACTAACTTGTGGCTTTTTTACTTTTTAGGTTTTTGTTGATTTATTTGAGGAAAATAATATATTTAAGTGTAAAAAATCCAAAAATTCCCTTAATGAAACGGTGCATCTTAACCATCCGTGCGCATTTTCGACGGTCCAGATTTTAAAATCCTATTCACGCGAACAGTTTATTTGTTCGCGCGAACAGATTATTTAAAATCTGGACCATTAATTTTTGAGATAGACGATTGAGATGAGTTGGATGCATATAACGTACGCGAGTGTGCATACCCATAACCGCGTTGTTAAATTTCTGTGGATTAGATTACCTCTGTGTGCTGGTGCAATTGTGTAACTTGTGTTTGTGGGAAAATTAATGCAAACCCCACCCCAATGATTTTACTTAATCCACGGAACCCATGTCTTTGTCTCCTAGCTGGGGAGGGCATATTTCAACATCTTCCAACTTAGAAGGAAAACAACATGATTTCATTTCCCATTAGTGCTCTCAATTATTCATAAGTTTGCATTTTATATTCATTGGATCCCAAAATTAGTCGAGGTGCGGATAAGCTGGCCCAAATATCTAAGTTATTAAAAAGAAAAATTGCGCGTACATTATCTTTAGACGGTAAAATATCGCATGAATATAACAAAAATGTTTGATTAATGTGGAAGTGGTTTAAATTGAAAGAAACAGAGGAATATTGTTCTGCAGAATAGATAAAGCTAAAGAGATCATGACCAAAAATTTTCTATTCGACTTGTTGAAGGTCGTGATACTAATGTTGTTACACGTAAAATCAGTCAATCAGTTGCAACTTGGCCATGAGAAATGCCTTCAGCTTTTTGCTATTGTTGTTTGTCCTGAGAACTGACTTATGTAGAGAAGTTGGCTTAAGTTGAATTTTTTAATTGATACATTTGTGGGAAAATGATTTGTCTTGAAAAACGTAATAAGTGAGTTTTTAAGTCAGTTTGAGGATAACTAACTAGGCCTAGTTCTGTTGGTTAGGGCTCTTGCATCTCACTAGAAGGTCAAGAGTTCGAAATCCATCCGCCTGCTTGTAGGGGCTTTTCCTTTCTTTGTTTTTATCCTATAATTGGCTTATTTCTTCTAATTAGTTAAGTTGTTGGGCTTGGTTGTCTCGTGATTACTTCATATGTGATGTAATTGATCTCTTCTATCGATTGACAAAAAAAATATGTCAATTTGGAAATAAGTCAATTTCTGGAATAACAGCAAGAGTCTATGAAGCACGGATACTAATTGTAGTCTTCTAGATGGAATTGTATGATTGTATCCATATCGTATCAGTACCGGAGACCATTATTCTGTGGATATCCATACTACAATTAATTTTCAATGTCTTGGAAATAGCATATACTTTTTGGATACTCTTCGTCATGCATATATTTGAAATAAAAATATACTAGGTTTTTTGAATATCTGACTTAATTCTTACGATAAAAAAGAAAGCCAAGGGTGAAGATAACATCATCTTTTTTTAATACTATGTTTTCTAAATATTTATATTCTTATTTTGTCAACTGTCATGTGCGTGTTCCAAAGAATTGGATTTCAACAATTAAACAAGTAAAAAGGTAAACTGAATTTAAGTATTGCACCAGAAAAGTACAACTGTATCTCACCATTCTTGTGATTATGCAGAGGTAAATGTTGGAAAATTATAAAAATACTGTATCCTAGATATACCTATATCCTTTTTTTATTCTTATATTTGTCCGTATCGTGTCGTCATATTCGTATCGATGCTTTCTCAAAAGAGTACTGCGGTGATATCAAAATATAATTTCATATGTTACATTATTCCATAGAATACATTATCTTATTTGAATAATATATTAATCGAACTTATAACACAACGATCTCATGGTATTGCATATCTCACATTTTGTATGACTATATTTCCAATGGGTTATCTCTCCAAAAAAATAATAATAATCAAACAACTGATATGTTCTCATGACTATTGAGATATCGTTCAATTCAATACTCGTATCTGATCAAATAAATTGACAAAAATTGGAACGTAAATTTTCCGCATGGTAGTAACCTTAAATACTTTGTTTTAGGTCTCCAGAGATTTTCATTTGTTAGCTAGTCATATGGTGGAAGTAATTATTACATTACCCAGTCCGAACCCAACCTAATACAGTTACACAATCGTTGGACTAACTACTTGTGTTAGGAACGAAAACTCTCTCTTATTCAAAGACAGCCCACCCTCCCCTCTCTCTCTCTCTAACAAACAAACACTAACCACAGTGAAAGGAAATTTGGTAGGCCTGAAACCTAATTTCTTTGGCAAATGTTAGGGGTAATGTTACTATGAGGATCCAAGACATACATGAGTTGTTCCAGCGGTTAGGGTGAGTGTCTGACTTTGGTAGTAATCTTTTTGGTCAGGAGTTCGATTCCTCATAGGGTGAGTACCTGTGCTAAGTGGGGAGCCGTGACTGGTATGGGTTGCACTAGCTCCCTCCGAGGTTTGGGTCTTGCAGTGGATCCAATTAGTGGCTTGCTGTAAGACTGTTATTCGGTTATCAAAAAAACAAAAAGAAAGGCAAGTTGCAAAGATGTGGTCTTTTAACCAACTGGATAATGAAAGAACCATTTCATGGAGAAATTTAATTTAGAGTTTCCTATAAATAATCACAAAGGATGTAAAAATAAAAGTCCGTCAAACAGAACAGACAACCTAATTAAATAGAACCTGTTAATTTTGATCGCTTTTTAATCAGAACAGACAACCTAATATGGTGCGTTTGGTTTTGAAACACTAAATTAAATGATATTGGTTTGGTTTAGATTTAATAATATTTTTATAATATTAATGTTTACAATTTTACCTAGAGGTGGAGGTAAAAGAATTTTTAAATAGATTTCCTCATCAATTGTTGTTTATAAATATTTCCTCTTTTCTAGTTGCAATTCGACTTCGTAGAGTTTCTTTACATGCCATTCAAAAAATCAAAACATTTTTTGTTATTGTGTTAGTATTTTCATTTTACGACCTAAACCGACTGCGCAGAACTATTCCAATGAACAATGATGGAATCTGATTAGGTTATCAGTCAATATTTGGTTCATCAAAATATTAGGTTCAGTATAAAATTAGTTTAAAAATCGGCCAAACTAAACCATTTACATCCCGAAAATATCATTCCAATCAAATGGGGACGTCCCCAAGAGCTAATCAAGAGGGCAAACACAAAGACATACACCCTCTAATTCTCTATGTACATTGAGGGCTCCCTTAGAGGACAATGATTAAAGCTCAAGTAAGTGTAGCAATCATTGTGTCATCTCCAATATATAGGGCATCTAATGAGTTAGAAAAACACACACTTGAACTTTATGCTCCATGTAAATACAGGTAATTAATTTAGAAGGATACAAGAATTATACCCCAAAAAATGCAAAGAATTAATAAATTACGACCGTGAAACAAATGAAAAGAAATGAAGAAAAAATATATTAGCAATCGGTAAGTATCGTAGATTATACTCCCTCCGTCCCAAATTGATAGTCCACTACGAAATTACGTGCAATTTTTAAACTAAAAAATAATGTATTTATCGAAATAATTTTTGAATTTTTTTTGCACCGTATAAAAGTTCTCAATGAGATGTATAAAACAAGATCCATATTGGATATTTTTTGAGGTTCACATTAAAAGATATAAACCGTTGAAAATGACACGCAATCCCAAAAGGGACTATCATTTTGGGACGGAGGGAGTACATTATTATGGTGTGACTTATATCCAAACCTAAATTGGTTCTTGTGTTTGTTTTAGTATTTTTCTGAGTACATTACATTATTGATTTTTGGAAATCCATCACTTTCTCTTTAATTTTTGTAACTCATGGGCATATGGCTAATGGTCAACGAATTTAAAACCATATTCCCAAAAATGTGTTATTTTTTGTAAACGTGAACTCACATCTAATGAAAGTTCACTCTTGTTGAATGCCTGCAGAAAGATAAAAGGAGCTTTTGAAAGTTCAATGTCATATATATATATATATATAGAAGATCCTATAGGGGCTCCCTTACATAGTTTATGTAGGAGATTTTTCGTTCGAGATTGAATTTCGACAATCCGAACCGTTAATGCGTTTTGAATGTGTTTTTAAGGTCTACCGCGAGGATTCGTAAAAAAAAAATACCCGAAAGGGCTTGATCCAAGCATTTTTCGATAAAAACGTTATACATAGCGTTTTTTCAAAAACTGATTGGATCAAGCCCTACCGGGTATTTCTTTTTTACGAATCCTAGCGTTGCACCTTAAAAACATGTTTTAAACACATCTAACAGTTCGGATTGTCTCGGATCATTGAAATTCAATCTCGAACGACAAATCCCTTACATAAGGCTTATGTAAGGGAACCCTTATAAGATCCTCCTCCATATATATATATATATATAGAGAGAGAGAGAGAGTAAGCTTCCAGTCCGGACGTCCGGACTGGAATAAAATCCAGACCATTGTGTTTTCGTCACTTTACGGACCAAATCTCGACGATCCGAGCCGTTAGATGTGTTCAAAACGTGTTTTTAAGGTCCACCGCGAGGATTCGTGGAAAAAAAAAACACTCGGAAGGGGTTGATCGGAGCAGTTTTTGTGAAAAACGCTATAGAGACCTTAAAAACACGTTTCGAACACATCTAACGGCTCGGATCGTCGAGATTTGATCCAGAACCATGAAGTCCGGATTCCGGACGTCCGGATGTGAAGTAAAGTGTATATATATATATAGTAAAAAAAAATCACATTATATATACAAAAAGGCATTCTAACCAAAGCATTAAGCATCTATGGCTTCATTTCATAGTACTCTAAGATGCGAACTACAACATTTAGGCATTTACAGCCAGAAAAAGAGAACTGAGACTAAAGAGAGAGACTAGAGAAACAGAGACCAGAGAAAGACGAAGAAGAAGAAGAAGAAGAAGAAAGCATCGACCAGAGAAAGAAGAAGAAGAAAGCATCGACCAGAGAACAGAGGAAGAATAAGAGAGAGAAAGGAATACCTGATTTCGGGTCTTCTTCAGAGTTCTCTGCTTCGTTTCTCTCAGTCGATCACCATGGCGCTATATCTCTCTCCCCCATCGATGTCTAGGGTTTTAATTTGGTTTGATTTGGGTCTAATTTTAATGTTGAAAGAGGGAACACGTATATCTACTGATTTGTATACCAAGTATTACAGTTTTTACCCTTTATTTACTGATATTTGCTGTTTATTATTTATAAATAACATTTTTTACCCCTTTCAAGTTTTAAAATTTCTAATTTGACCCAAAACGTGTCCCGCTCGGGTCCATTTCGTGTCGGAAGCGTATCCGATGCAGAAAAAATAAAAATAAAAATATCAGGATACTTAATTTAACGTATCAGACACGTATCGGGGACGTGTCCGAGCGTATCCGTGTCCGATACGTCTACGATACGGATTCGTGAACCCCGGGAGAGTATCCGTGCTTCTTAGATTCTAGGGAATGTGGTGTATACTACAATATACTAAAAAGGCATGGGATAAATAAATGGTCTAAATGGGTATGTCACCTACAATGTCTTGTCACCTATTTTGAAAGGTATAGAGAAGTCGGTTTTGTGGATTCAATGGTTGAAGCTAAAGAAATGGCAACTGAAATGGGAGTTGAACTTGTATTTGTATCATTTGTAGAAAGAAACAATTTGACTGAGATCGTCGGTGTGACTCAGTCAGCGGAAGAATCCATTAGAGTTAATTACTTCTTTTATATTGTGGATCAAGCTCTTTCTTCACTCAAGAATAGACGAACAATTCAAAGTACATGAGGAAAACTTTGGCTTTTTGTTTGACTTGAAAAGTCCAACGACGAATGTTTGATTAAGTGTTGTGCCAACCTTGAGGAATGCTTAAAACATGCCGGGGTTTCGGATATTGATGGAAAGGATCTATCTAGAGAGTTGAAAGTCTTCAGAGATGTATTGCAACAAGAAGTAAACCAACCAATTGAAGTGCTCAATCATTTGAGGTGCATGGAAGATAGTTTCCCTAATTCATGGATTGCTTATAGAATTCTTTTGACTATTCCGGTTACCGTTGCCTCTGGGAAAATAAGTTTTTCAAAGTTGAAGATGATCAAATCTTACAACCGATCAATCATGTCACAAGAGAGGTTAATTGGATTGGCAATGCTATCCATTGAAAATGATTTCGCAAAAAAGCTAGATTACACAAGTTTAATTGATACATTTGCCTCAAAAAATGCAAGAGTGGTGTTCAAGTGATACTTTTGAGTTATTGTGATGACAAGACTTTTTGTACCAAGCCAATGGAACTAGTATCCTTTTAATAAAGGAAGCAAGTATTTCCGGTGGATAGGGATTCACCTTTTTGTATATGGGATTATGGCTTTGTATGTGTGGGATTATGTATATTTTGGTACATGGAAGCACCAGATGATAGTACCTTTAGAATGTGGAAGCACCAGTGTATGTGTGCGCATTTGCAGTAATAGTATTGTACTGTTTGTACATGCATTCCTAGTTTGGAACTATGTTTGGACTTACTTGGGATGTTGATCTTTGTTGCACTAATAGTCTTGTTTACTCTTCTTATAAAAAAAAAATGTGAAGGGCCTCAAATTGATAATTTGGTTGGGGCCTCGAGAAACTCAGGGCTGGGCATAGATGTCATAGAACTACGGCTAGTTTCCAGAAGATAAGTTATAATCAGCAAATAATATCTTGCTCTTAGTATAACAGATACTTTTTCAGAAGCACCGGAAAAAAATAACAGATACAATCAACATTAAAGTAGTGATAAGCGATTGTCGTTATGAGGAAACTCTCATTCAACCAATTTGTACCCGGGTCCAGTACCACGCATGTCATGGGATCTAGAAATTCAGGACTAGGCATTTTATCTTACCACAAATACCAGACACTAGCAGCTGAAGGAAAAGCATTAGAAACTTGATCTCACACTCAACAACTTGTTAGCATATATTCTGCCCAGTATTTCGTAACATGTCTCATATGTGCCAGTGTGCCACCAATCCTACAGTCCTACTTGTCATCAACCCTTAATTATATTTTACAAACTAGACCAGAATGCACCATGTGATCAAACTTCCATACAAACTTGTTCATCAAAACCTTGGATAGGATAGTACAAAAGCTAATTCTGAAAATCAGAATAGAAAAGAGTGAAATATGATGCTTCTCAGAATCAGCTTTAAGCAACTTTTGAAGTTATTTTTGCCCAAAAGAAGAAGTATAAGTTGTGGCAAACACATGGCACCGCGTCTGAAGTGCCACAATGTAAGCACCCCCTTACATGGTAGCCAGCGCAGTCATGCTTCTGAAGTGCCACAATGTAAGCACCCCCTTACATGGTAGCCAACGCAGTCATGCTTACAACCCCTTCTAAGTTTGTTCATTGTATGAAATCTAAATCAGAAAACATCTAACTCGTTTATGAAACAAATTCCATAATAGTGTTAGGTCTTGCTATCACGCTTCTTTTATGGTATAGAACGTTAAAATGATTTTTCATCATTTGGTAACTGGTAAATATGAAGATATTTGTGACATGCAAATTCTAGTACTTAATATTTTCAGGTCAACATAGAATATGCATTAAGTTAGCTTCTTGCCCCATTGGTTTCATGTCCAATTTGTTTCAAGTTCCTTGTCATCGTAAACAGTTTGTGCCCTATACAGTCTCTCTCTATCTGTGCATAGATGCGATCCATGGGAGAAATAATGAAACTCATGCGTTTTGATTATTAGAATAGATGTAATTCAACAATGCTACCAAACACTCCATCTAAATACTCAACACAAAAGCCAAAGTGCTACGAATAAAGCAACCGAAATGACATGAGATATCTCCAAGCCATGCTCTTTTATTTTCTTCAGCAACAAAGCCACGAGAGATCAACTTCCCACTATTCAGAAATGAGCACAATGAAGAAAGACTTACCTTATTACCAATTGCACGACCTAAGCCACAAGCAACAGCTGCAACATCCAGGTCCCCAACATGTGGTCTAAGAGTCTTTCTTACCCTAGGCAAGGAATATCAACCCGAAATAAGGAACAGAGCAGTGAAAGGTAGAAGCCCAGAAGAAAAGTTGTAAGGGAGGAAAACCATTCCATAGAAAATATACTTTCAGGATCCTTTTGGATGGATATAAATTCCATGAAGGGCTTGACACTAATTATTCCATGAGAGTAGCTCAAAAGATTTTATATTTCACTTGTATTTTTACTGACATTGATTTTGAGTTTTGAAAGGGTTAAGCTAATGATCTTAAATTTCTATTTTAACAGGAGTGATGTGGAATCCTTCATTCTTAGGATTGCAGGTATTATGAAGGATCCCAACAAAATCCATCTTTTCTACCACTAATCCATCTTCCACTAAAATTTCACCACTCACCTACAGCAAAACCCCTTTCATCTTGGTGAGATAAAAATGAAATGCCTTCATTTGAAATTTACATCTATCCAAACAGGGCCCAAGAGGATTTGAGAGAGCTAATGCATGCAACGATCCCATAATGTAAATGAAACCAGGTGACCTAGTGATTTCGCAAAGATGAAAACATACCAGATGGCTATCAACAAGGCTGCAAGCTGTCTGGATCCTACACGTTCAAAAGTTGTTCCTTCATCCAAGGCTTTTCCTATTGTGTCCTGCCACCATTGCCCAACAGAACTCCCTTCAAGTCCTACCTACAAATGGCATAGAAACCAGTGAACAAATTAAACTTGTGAGTTGTGACATTAATAGTCACACACAATTTGTGTAAAAGCTGGCAAAAAACCAATGTCCTAGAGCGTGGGAGGGAGAGAGTCAGTCATCATCAACTAAATCTTGTCATAAGGACATTACTTACACAAGGAAAACCGAATGAAAGTACGATGGTTGAAGGATCACAATTCAAGATAAGATTACTATTAATGAAAATGTGAGGCGACGAGGAAGATCTGAACAAAAGGAATGTCGGTGTAAAAAAGGATGAATTCGCTAACCTTAACTGACAGATCAAAAAGGCAAAAAACAGTTTGTGTAGCAAACCCCAACGGATTGTGACAAAGGCTTCCAGTTCGGCCTAAATCAAGGGAATTTGCTATTGCCAGAGCTAGCTGCTTCAAGAGCAATGTGCAACAGCCACAGTAGCAGCAGTACAACAGCTCAAAGCAGCTCATTGAAAGCTTTAATTATTTGCTTTAGTGATCACTTTTCAGTCTTCCCTATTCAACAGCAGAAATTTCTTACAATGAGTCAGATTTGCCAAATTATGGTTTACGCCATTGAAAGACGATGTAATAATACGGAAACAGCTATGCAAGCGTGATTCTTTCTTAGCAAATCAATTTCTTTAGTCAGGACTGATTTCCCAAAATGAAGAAACCCGTCCCTTTCATTTCTTTCTCAATTCCTCCTTGATAATACGGAAACTATTACACAAACGTGATTCTTTCTAAGCAACTCACTTTCTTAAGTCAGGACTCAGGACTGATTTCCCAAAATAAAGAAGTTTCTCATAGGACTCCAGAGGCCCCTCTTATATGAAAAGGAAAGCGAAAAAAGATGTTCTCAATGGAACTTCTACCACAATCGATTGCTGACAACATGCAAAATTGTTAAAGAGGGCCTTACAGTTTCTTTTGCAGCAGACATTGCCAAAAAGCCTGCACCCATTTCCACTTCTTGCAACCCAACAACAACAATGCCAACATCAGCTACAGCAGAACCCAGCCATGCCATTAGTGCATCATGAGATGCTCTTCCTTGACCAACATTCCATGTCCCAACTAATAGTTTAACATTTTCTTGTCTCGTGTAAGATAGTTCTTTTCCAGCCAAATCTGTCCGGATTATGTTATCCAGTGGTCCAGGAGATGAGATGTTCCATCCGCGTATGCCACCATGAGTAGCCAAGCTAAAAACATATTCTCCCCCTATTACCAATTTCAGGATTGGATTACTATGAGCAATCCAACCTGCAATCATATTTCCCTCCAGATCCAGCACCATAACCATACCACTCACATAGCCAACCCATATTCGTGACCCCAAAGTGCAAAAGCTTTGAACAGCATAGGGATGGTAATGGAAATCTTGCAAACGGTTGCCATTTCCATCCCATTGCACAAGTAAGCCATTTGAACATCCACTCCATATCATTCCATCTGCGGTTAGCACTAGTGCTTCGGTTTTTTTATTATCTTCCACAAATGCCCCCGCACCCTTAGTTGCGACTCGCCGAACAGCATCTGCAGCTCCCATAATAGCATTACGGGAACGTTGCAGAAAGCCATGGGATTTCTCCTTTTTTGATTTGGAAACAAACTTCACATTCATCTCATCTTCAACTGCTTGTTCTTGAACAGATGGCATGTCAACTCTGTTCTCTGCCTGACCATCTATACTATATACTTTTAAAAGTTCCCTGGTGCGAGCATCCCTGCAGTTCACCATCAGAATAACCAACACTGAGAAATGAAACACGAATTTTTCAAAAGTAACAAGGTATTAACAAAATTTTTAGTTTCCCCCAAAAAATTTAAGCTAGAAACAATTGACAAAATGACACAACAGAAAAGGGAAGATAAAGAAAACTTAGTTTTCCCTTTTCATAAACAGTCCTTTAAGAATACACCCAAAAAATAAAGGAAAACAATAAATCAACGCTAATTACATTCACCTGCCACTTTTAGCCTCTCCCACTGAGTTGTGAGAGGCTCAAAGATAAAAAGGGATTGGAAAACATTTAAAGTGGAGTTTGAAAATCAACTTCCTAACTCAATAAAAGGAGATTATAAAAGAAAAATGGTAAAAGACTAAAGGTAGTCTCAACTCTCAAGAGCCCGTTCTATCAACGTGGGGTTTCCACAATTCCATATGAGAGGGAGAGTTATGGCCACAACCTAAAAGGCTGAGGATTTAGCAATCCCCAAACAAGGAACGAGATTGCTAAGTCGCTGAGTCATCAATGTGAATCCACCACTAGATTAAAGTGTGATAAAGTTATAAAGTGAAAACCTACCATAATGAGAAGGATAAAGAACCAGCTGCCCATACTTTAGATCTAACATTATCAGATAACAAGCACTTCACATCAGAAGAAGATATACTACAGACACCGTTGACTGTAACTTGGCTTCTAAGGTCAATGCACGATCTCTCCACTAGTAAAGCAGCCATGTGTCTTTCCTCTGGTGAGAGAGAGAGAGATTTTTCAATGGCCTCCCAAGACCAAATCTTTATAGTTCCACCCTCTGATCCTGACCATATGTCACCTGGATCCAAGCATCAACAGTCAAAAACATCTATGGAATACATAACAGCTTCTAAAAGATTATGCTACATCTTCATGCCATCATTTAAAACTCGATCAATATGATGGATAGTTGGAACATTGGGCACTAAAGCAAGGCCAAAATAATGCAATTGAAAGATCGGTTTGCCAAGTTGGTAGCAGTCAATATTTGACGATTGTCTTGTGGATGGTGATAGGAAAAAACCTAGTCCAAGAAACATTCAGAGAGTAAACATTAGTCCCACATTGGTTGGGTATGGAATGGGAGATCATTTAATAACATGAGGGACCTCTCCACTCATTGCCAAATGGTTTTTGGTTGGATATAAAGTTTCCACATGGTATCAGATAGACCACACTCCACGATGACACCCAAAAATGTCTGCATGAAGATAGACCCAAGAAAGTGGCTATACGTGACAAACCTAAATGCAGCTGCACGTGAGATGGGGTGTTAAGACATTATTCCCACATTGTTTGGATACGGAATGGGAGACCATTCAATAACATAAGGGACCTCTCCGCTCATTGCCAAATGATTTTTGGTTGGATATAAAGTGTTCATATGGTATCAGAACACTCCACGATGACAGACCCAAAAAAGTGGCTACGCGTGACAGACCTAAATGCGGCTGCATGTGAGAGGGGGTGTTAGTCACTAGTCCCACGTTACTTGGCTATGGAATGGAAGATTAATTAATAACATGAGGGACCTCTCCACTGGGTTGGATTTAAAGATTCTGCAGCCCTATGATGCAAATTATGGATTGGTTCCATATATTACTAATACCAAGTACCAAAACCATACAAATACATGCCTAACATATCAACGAATGCGTAAGCAATAACTATCTTAGGGTAAAAAAATGTCATCCAATTCTCTATGGACACAGACTATAAATTCTAAAGGGGAAAAGAAACCAATACTGTAAAAGTTGAGTTTTCTTCTCATGCCAAAATCACAATCGGAATAGTGACATATGAAAGCCATTAAAGATTTATTCCATATGCACATGCAATACCTTTTTTAAAATATAACCATATGTTTACATGGGTGTGTATAGAGTTGGGAATCGGACTTAGTGCAGCTCCAGCAGTAAACTATGCTCATTGCACCCAAAAATTTTGGTTTAGCTCACCAAAACAGGATATCCAGCGACAGTTGTTACAAAATTTTGGCACTACCATTTCTTGTGCCACTTTTGGCATTGCCCATTAAACGCATTGCCACCAATATTTTTTGAGCTCAGATGCATTTATTAGACATTGGAAATGAGTAGTTATGCCACAATAGAAATTAATCAACGGAGCAAAATTGCCAAGAAATGGTAAAGTGAGCTTGTAGAAAGCCAAATTTCAACAATGGCATTCCCTTGCTGGAGGGAATGTACGCACTTACCATGAGAAGTTATCACCATGGAAAGAATAGGACCGCGATGAGCCTGCCAAGAGAGCCCTTCCTTGAAAGCAGAATCATCATCCAAAGGCTGATCCATTTTCCAAGACCTAATTTTACCATCCTTGTGCCCAGACCACACCAATTTACTAGCAGCGTCAATAACTAAACACATGGTGGGCGAAGTACTGCCTGATTCCTGAAAAGGTGCAGCGTCCTCGTCCCCTCTCCGGGCCCTACCGCCCATTCCAATCCCCGGCCCATACGCATTGCTCAAGTTCCAAACCCTAATGCCGGACTCTTGCCCTGCCCAAAGCTGACTGTCCGTACAAGCGATGGTTCTCAAGAACTTGCCAACCTGAGTCCAAAGGATCAAAGTTTCATTTTGGAGTGTTGTTTCGGCAAGCATAGAAAAGGATACAATTTTTTTTTTTTAAAGGATCCACTTGTTTTTTTAAAGAAAATAATTCCAAAGAAACAAAGGGACATTGAGCATGTCTGAAGGAGAACTAATTAAGGTAGTTTCGACATGTTTATTGTACATGTTTGGTAGATGAAAACGCTGAGGGAAGGAGAGATTATTCTGTGCGCCAGGAGCAATGCTCCTCCCTATCACAAAAGCATATGGGGTCAGTTCACTTGGAAGTAGAGCCCACACACTTATATGAGAGGAGGAGCATTGCTTCTAGAGCTCAAAATAATTTTTCCTAAGAGGAGGGGTAGAACAAAATTGACTTCAGAAGCAGAAGTTCAAAAATACCTGGTTTTTGTACATACGGAACATAATGTCCTCGACAGAAGTCAATTCAAACAACGAATTAATGCAGCCTACCCAAATTCATTGCTACTTAAGGCTCGATTTGATTTCGTATGGTTTGGTTGTAGTTAAAACTGATCTATGGTTAAACAATTTCTAAACACAATCATATTGTGAATCTATTGATTGATCCACTGTTTGCAGAAACAAACTACATACAAAATCAAAACAGTGATCATTATGGAACAAACACAGCCAAGTACTATTAACTAAAAATTGACAAAAAAATTTGGCATACCATACCTTTCTTCTTATTCTACTGTCCTATTGTTTATAGACCAAAGAAAAATCAATTTCCACCGTTCTGATATTCTACAAATACAAGCCTCTGTTCTTGCAAAATTGTTTCTTTGGTATCTTTGTTCGTCCTTTCTGATTTTTTGTTAGTTTTATGGCAAATTCTAAGTAATCTTAAAGAAGGCTAAAAATAATAAATACAACCAAAACAAAAAAACACTTCCGCGAAAAAAGTTAGGAAGCCTTTTTGACTTTAGTATTGTCTTTTAAAATATACAACCCCGATTTATTTTTTATACATTTCTAATTCATAGAGATTATTCCTAAAAAATTTAACACAAAACTAAACAAGAAATCACGAAACTACAATAACTAATACCGTGGAAAATATAAGGGCAATAAATAAGGAACAACAAAGCCTAAATGCAAAGTTTGTAGCTTGCCTGAGTCTCCCTGAGCGGATGCGGCCTCAGCTCGAGACACGTGGGGCGGGCAGGATGTACGGCGGCGCGAGACGGCGCCTTGAAAATCCCGGTCCCACCCGCGGCGACGAACTCGGGCAGCGGCTGTTGTACATCGTCTGGAAACTCAACGGATAAACTAAGGTCGAGGCGGGTTGAGGAGTTTTGTCGTGCGGAGGAGTCGGAGAAGGGGTAAAAGTCATCGTCGGAAGAGTCGTAGAAATGGTTTTGTTGGTCGAGGTTTGGAGGTAAACGGAGGTCGTCGTCGAGGCTGTGTTTGCGGATTTGGTGGTGGCGTCTGTAATGGCCGCCGGTGTTGGTGCGGAGTTGTTGGCTGTAGGAATGGACTTTGCGGTGGGGGGCAGCGGCGTCGGCGGCTAGAGATGCTAGGGCTTTTCTTTCGTCGTCTTCTAGCCCGCCTTCTACTTCTTCCATTATTTTTTATTTCCCGAGGAATGCAGAGAGAGAGAGAGAGAGAGAGAGTAATCAGAGGTTTGAGGCTTGACACGAAACCATTACAACTGCCTAGAGAGAGAAAGAAAGAAGTGTGTGTGTGTGTGTGTGTGAGAGAGAGAGAGAGAGAGAGAGAGTGAGGTAAATTGTGATCCGGAGAGAGAGGGAGGGAGAGCTATTGGTTGGAAGAGAGAGAGTAGAAAGGGGCGGGGAGTGAGGCGAGGTTTGCTGGGGTTGAACGGACAGGAATCAAAAAAATGGTTTCGTGTCAAAAAACGGTTGTAATCAGGAGCCAACGAAAAATATACTCCCTCCGTCCAATTTTATTTGCTCATTATGATTATATGTGTCTTTTTTGAACTCTAATATTTTTCAATCTATAATGTATTTGTATGCAATATAGATCTTATTTGATAGATCTCAATTAATTTTATTAGACAATTTTTAAAAATTTTAAAAACATTATAAATAAAAAGACATAAACATTTGAAAATGAAACGGATATTCTTAGTGAGCAAACAAAATGTAACAGAGAGAGTATATTCCCACTAGAAAGTTTACGCTAGGTCTTAAATATATATTTAACCAACAAAGAAAAAGGCTTTATTTCGATATAGTGATATGATTTATTATAGTTTTTGAATATTGTACATCAACATATTACTTTCGAATTAATAAGAAGCAATATAATCTTTTTTTCTATTAAAGTAAGATGAGCCTTATCCAACCTATCATGATAGTTTTTAGGCTTGGTTTTTTAATTTTTGGGCAATGATTTTCACAAAATTTTAACAAATCGAGCTCAAACGAGTTCAAAATGAGCCGAACACTGAGTCGTTCACAAACGGCTTGGTTCATTTGCGGCCTTAGGTGTGAGCAAGAGGGTGTGAGAGTAGAGAGGAGCTCGAAACTCACGGGGAGTCACCGGGAACCAAAGGTGAAGCAATAAAGGAGAGGAGAGGAGGAGGAGGAAGAACGTGGAAGGGTATAGTGGGGGAGGGGGGTGGAGTGGCCGCTGAATCTGAAAACTGCTGGATTTGGAGGAAAGGCCCAAACCGCCCGATCTGGAAACCCAGGGAAAGGCTTCTCCCAAAGCCTTCCTCTCTCTCTCTCTCTCTCTCTCTCTCTCTCTCTCTCTCTAAAACGCCTCTCTCACTATCTTGATTTGTTCAGCTAGTTAGTAATCAAGATTATAGAGATATACTACCGCGTAAGTTTTCATCAAGTAATAATCCCTGATTAGAGATACTACCACGTAAGTTTTCATCATTTTATCTTGTGAAATATTTTATCTATCTTTATTTACTGAAATATTTAATTGTCTAATTAAGTGAGATGTATTTAGAATTTTAAGTAAATATTGTTGGAATCACGTCATATCCGGCAAAATAATTGACCAAATCTTAGGGATTTGATTGATATGTAATCCCATAATATTAGTTCTTTGATTTGATTTTTATTTCCTTTTATGTTTTATTCTCTTGGGTA
>JAXBDA010000055.1:72875-137808 GCA_036023075.1 Gaultheria prostrata | reverse complement strand
ATTTTCTGTTTTTGTTCAGCAGATTACAATGCAGTCTTTAGTGTCAGAAGCAGGACCATCTCAACCATGTGAATCGGGTAATTCTTCTGAATTACTTTACACTCCACAAGTTAACGACGACTTGAAACCGAGAATTACACAAAAGTTTGCCACTTTAGATGATGTTCATAAATTTTACAATACTTATGGTAAAGAAGGTGGGTTTGGTACGCGGCAGCACTCTACGAAGAAGGGTAGGGGAGGTGAGATCATTAGAAAGGAGTTTGTTTGTTGCAAAGAAGGGGTGAGTGTCCAAAAACCTAGTGTACAAAATTCTTACACAACGAGACGGAAACGGGGGATAAGTAGGGGGGTTGTGGTGCCAAACTAGCTGTGGTGAAAAACCGGTCTGGGGGGGGGGGGGGTTTGTGGTCACCAAATTTGTCGAGGGTCATAACCACCCTCTTACTACGCCAAGGAGGGTGCATTTGTTGCGTTCTCATCGTGAAGTGCCATTGGCCAAAAGAGAATCATAGTCATTGAGCAATCTATTCCAAACAAGCATGCATGCAATAACGAAGTTAGAATCATAAACTAAATTTTCAACGAGACTAGTACACTGGCTTAAGGTATGTATACAGTTTTGCCCACAAGTTATACTTGTAATGTTTTTGAAAACATTGGAGCAAATGAATAAACAACCGCTTTAGACACTAATTTACCTGGAAGAACTACCAAATCATGATATCTAGAACAATCGGCCAAACAAACATACAATTTTAGTAGCAGTCAGAACCATAGGGGCAGATAAAAAAAAAGAACCATAGGGGCAATCATACATTACCATCAGGATATCTTCTTACTAAAATATTGGATGTCTACTTATTTCTGGCAACTACAAGTCCAAAGTGAAAAAAAGTTGATCATCTAGTATAATGGACTGATTCATATTACCTCTATTTCATGTTGCATCTTTTATCAAAAAAATTGGTTTTTGGGTAAAATAAATGAAGAAAGAAAGCATCCACAATGTCCAACATTCAATCTTTCACACCTCTAATAAAATAAATGTTGCAGAATGCAGACTAGTAAGCATGTTAACATCCAAAACCCATCCATATCAAAGTATGGACTAAAATGGATATCTCCCCTCTATAGTAACAAAAATGCATGCCCATGAGTTCAGATCAGACAAGCAAAAACAAATTCAATAACTTAGTAATTCAATCAGACGAGCAAAGAGAGAGAAAACGATCAACGCCTGTATGAGTTCGATTCAAATTGAGAGAGAGAGAGAGAGAGAGAGACCTCGGGTATGAATTCAATTAAAGGGCCGTGAGTTCAAACCCTAATCGATTTCGTCTCCAGAAGTTCAACCGCAATTCATTTTTTCTTCGATTTCGCTGTCGATTTGTTCTTCGTTGTCGAGATGTAGATTTCTTGCTCGATTTCGACCTAGGGTTTGATAAGATGAACGTCAGACCAAAAAAAACCCAGAGAAATGAAAAAATATTTCGATTCAAACCTAGAGAGATCGAGATGTACCTTGTATTTCACGTGTTCGTTCGATTTCTTGCTCGATTTCGACCTAGGGTTCGATCGCCCCTCAGTCGCCTTTCAATCGTCTCTCTCTCTCTCTTCTGGTTCAACAGACGTGTTTTAAAAAGGGTAAAGTGAAAAAGGGTGGAGTGGTTTTACGGTTTTTTTTCAAAATATGAACCGTGTGTTTAATTACCATGAACCGGCCGCCCTAGACCGCGCGTCCCCATTCTTTCTTTCCTAGCCGTTGGATCTAATCCAACGGCCCACGTTGGAGTCCGCATTTTATTTAGGTTAAGGTAGTCCGCACTAGATCACTATTGTATATATATATATAAGATTAACATCTCGGATTAACAAAATGTGGCTAATATAGGTTTTTTTTTTATCAAGACGCTAATATAAGTTGAAAGTCCCAAATGAGTTAAGAAACTATAAGGGAACTATAATCCTCCATTGAAATGACGTAGTTTTAAGGGTATGGCACAGGTTGAAGCTGTGGCACCCTTTTTTTCTATAAAAAAAAAAAATTCCCCCAAAAGCAGAGAAATCGTGTATAACTCCTGGATACGCAGAACTGCCCAAAATTTCGACTGATTGCCGGAAAAAAAGAAAGAAAAAAATCTCCACGGATTTCAATTCCTCCCCTATTCGCTTCCAATTTCTGCTCCCTTTCCGAGAAAACCCCTCGGCCAGATGATGCGGCCCGGAATGTACAGTTGGGCGCCGAAACGTTTCGAAGCCGAACTACGATTTTGTATGATTCGATTGATCGTAAGTTAAGAGAGCAGTGTAGGGATCTTTGGAATGAAGTTAGAATTTAATACCCTTGTTGGCACCATCTCTGTCAAGGTATTGTTTTTAGTTTCTCGCAATTTATTCGGGGGGTATTTTGGATCCCAATTCTGTTTTTCTGAACTAAATTGATTGCTGCATGGATATGAATTTAGTTACCTTGCCTGTTAAAATTATAAAAGATCAAACTGACGGTTGCATTTTAGTTGAAAGTTTAGAGGGTGTATGTATCCAATAATTTTAATTTTTTTTTTATAAACGGGTTTTTAGGCCAGCTTACGCACACTTCGACTAATCCTGAGGCTGAGACCATAAATCCACTGTCCACTAGCGGGCGGCCCACTTGAACCGAGTGCAAATGCTCCGCAGAGACTGGCTGCAAGTGAGAGTTTTCGAAATTGAGATCTTAGGAAAGAGCAAACCCCACAAGTCCTATACCACTATACCACTGAGCCAACCCTTGGGGTTTATGTATAAAATACATTTTTTTGAAAGGCAAAAGAGAACCCCAGAGGGAGTGTATGTTAAAAATGTCAAAGTGGATGGGGTGTAAGTAAAAATAACCTCACTTTTTAGTCAAATATCCATAATTACTACTCCATTAGACACTCTTCATTAGCTATGTTAAGCAAATAAACTAAATAACTCAACTTATAAGTGCTAACAAGCGGAGCCTATATGTGATTACTGATTAAGGCTATATGGTAGTTTGGAGATGGATTAATATACTTGTCGCCTTGATGCTGCTGCTTTGTAAAGTATCCTAATTTCCTACCCTTTACCAGATATTCACTTCGTTACCTTCTCACTTATTATAATCATATTAGTCTACATAGACGATTCAAAAGAACATTTTGGGACCTAAGGTGATAAGTTAAAATGAGACCTTTATGCATATATTTTTACATTTTAATTCTTGTTTTTTGAGACAAGAAAATTACAAATTAAGTTTATGTATTCATATATTCCTAATATAATTGAAAAATGATTTCATACAGTTCTTATTTCAATCTTGGTCCACGTCAACTTTGATGTCGTAGTAGAAGCTGTGAGCATATCAAAAAGTCAACCATATGAGTATCATTTAGGTACATTATCTACAATCTTACAGGGAATCAAGCGTGAAAATCTTCTATTCTTTTATCCTCACTTTGATATTCTTGTCATACAAGTATATTCAAACACCTTTTATACTGGTGATTGCAAATAATAATTTAGAAGGCCTGCATATTTCCAAGCAGAATGGCAAGAAAAGTGGTCAATGAAAATACATACTTTTATGTATACCAACAATTTTTTTTTAATGGTTACGTGTACCAATATTATTATTTTTTAAATGGTTACGTATACCAACATTGAATATATACATATATACACACTAATAGATATATGTACACATATATAATGTTTGTGTGCCTACCTTTGTCCTTGTCCAACCATTCATTAGAGTCTCTCCTTGGTTGTGGAGTATGGCTCAATTGGATTCTATTGATGAGAAAGAGTCACCAAGAATTGAGCTGGCAGAGATAGGAAAAAGTTTGAGATCATCTTTTCAGTGCCACACCTCTAGTTCCAAAAACAGTTCAGGGTTATCTTCCGTTGAGGATCATGTTGACAATGAATGTGCCTCACAGTGGGCTGAAATTGATAGATTGCCTACATTTGAGAGATTGAGATCATCTTTGTTTGATGAAGATAATGGAACCAAAGTTGATATTCAAGGGAAAAGGGTAATTGATGTTACTAAGCTTGGTGCGGGAGAACGACATATGTTCGTTGAAAAACTCATCAAACACATTGAGGATGACAACCTTCAATTGCTACAGAAAATAAGAAGAAGGATAGATAAGTAAGTCCTTTTGAACTTGCTACAATGTTATAACACTACTCATTTTTCTTACAAATTGTTCAATCCACATCTGTGCTCTAGGTTCTTCATTGTAATCTCTAATCGTCCTTGTAGACATACTTGCTTATGAGTTCCTTTCGAGGATCTGCTAATTGGTTGGTACTTTATTCGATTTTGTCAGAGTTGGTGTAGAATTGCCAAGAGTTGTAGTGAGATATAATGACTTGCGAGTGGAAGCACAGTGTGAGGTGGTTCAAGGCAAGCCGCTTCCGACTCTATGGAATTCTCTCAAAAGAGTTCTTCTTGTAAGTATCTACTTTCTTGAAGTGAAAGTTAAAAGTTATCATTGCCATTTACAGGTATGCATTTGCGTGGTAGTGACAGCTGTGCCTGGGTCAAGTATTTAATTTGTACAAGTTGATTTTGGACCAAAACAAAATACTGTGTCTCCGATCTAAATGTCAATTCAATTCACGTCAATTAACTTATGAGGGCTAAGATTTACTTTTATGAAAATTACGTGAATTTGAATGGTTTCTTGTTTACCCAAATTTGACCTACTCATTGACTGGCCAAGTATGAAGTGAATTCATGATTTCTTAAACGATAAATCCGTGTGTACAGATTTTTTTTGTACAGATCTGTTGTTTTGGGCCCTCTCCGGGTCCCACACATATGATCGAATCCATTCATGTTTTTCCAAATAATGTTAATTGCTACACCGTAAAAAATCAGCTAAATCGGATATTGGTTCATCCAGTTTTGCTACCCCGTAAAAAACTGCTAAATCGAATATCGGTAAATGCTCCATCGGTTCATCCAGTTTTTTATTCAATTTGGAAAAACATAAATGGATTCGATCATCTGTGTGGGTCCCGGAGGGGGCCCAAAACAACAGATCTATACGAAATCTTTATAAAAAAATCCCTCACATTTATTTTGCCACATGCTAGAGGGATTAACCCCTTAAGCCAAATTTAGGTGGTTACGGGGTTCACAATGCAAAACTCAAACGTTTATATGTCTACAGACGGCAAAAATACCAAAACAAGATCCATCTCCTATTTGACTTGATATTTTGTTACAAAACAAGTAAATAAATCCATGTTATCTCCAGAAGCAACGTCAAGTAAAGTAGATCCACCGTAATCCATGTAAATGCCTAAATTGATTAATTTATGATTTTTCTTCACAGGACTGCACCAAGTTAATTTGTTTGACGTCACAAGAAGCCAAGTTAAACATCATTGAAGATTTCAATGGTATCATTACGCCTGGAAGGTATGATTAGTTTGAATTGCAATCTACTTTTATTTACATGTAATGACTTTCCATATGAGAAGCAATACCATGTGGTTGAATCAATTTGAAGTCCTTAATTTTGTTGAGTAAAACAACTCAATATGCACATTCCCTTAAATTTTCTTGTGGTGGCTTGCTTTTTCAATTGGAAGTTCCGCTTTACTGGTCCCTTCCTTTCCTTTGTAAATCAAATAGAATGTTGTGGATGGATTTCGAGATTTGGAGGTTGGACTAATTAACATATATCATCATATATTTTATGTGCGTTGAAAGATATTACATTCTTGTTATTAAAGACATGTTGCCTTTGTTAGGCTTTTTGAGGAAAGATACCTGTGTAACATGACATAAGCATAAGAAGAAAATCATTTTCATAATTTTTTCCTTGAATATTTTGATTCTTTTCAATTTACCCAAGTAGGCCTATCATTGCTCCAGGATGACTTTGCTGCTTGGTCCTCCAGGATGTGGGAAAACTACTTTATTGAAAGCACTTTCTGGAAATCTAGACAAATCTCTCAAGGTACCTTATTTTTCTTATTTCGAACAGTTAGAGTTGTTAGTGAATGTGGAAAGATAGCGATTATACACTATAATTAAAACTGCCAAATTACGGTTACAAAACCGGTATAACTTACTTTACCTTACAAACTTAAGCTTTTGTGGTGTTAATCTGTGATATCTTCTTTCTGAAAGGCTAGGTTGCTAATTCTTATGTCTTCCAAGTAATGGCGTGTATTATTTAGACGTTCTCTCAAATGTCTTCACATTATTCAATAACACGCACTATATCTTCTTTAAAGTTGATGACTTATGATTAGTGGCGGAGCCAAGATTTTGATCCCAGCAAGCGGGAACAAAAATATAAATGTTCATCCAGGAAATATTGTTGTGCTCTAGTATCGTACACTATATGTTTCGATAACTCTAGCCCAATGCATCAATAAGTATGTGGATTTATTAACTTGATTCATCGGTAACTAAAAACGCTTGTGGATGTATTTTTCGTATATGAATGTAATCCACAGAATTTCGTAGGGTAATGAATTTTTTTTGAATTTAACCTAGATTAAACAATAGACTAAAAGATACTAATATATAAGCAGGAAGAGGATCTTATAAGGGCTCCCTTACATAGCTTATGTAAGGGATTTTTCGTTCGAGATTGAATTTCGACGATCCGAGATTATCTGAACCGTTAGATGTGTTTAAAACTTGTTTTTAAGGTCCAACGCGAAGATTCGTAAAAAACAATTACCCGGAAGGGCTTGATCCGAGCATTTTTCGATAAGAACTGTATATGTACGTTTTTTATCGAAAAATGCTCAGATCAAGCCCTTCCGGATATTCTTTTTTTACGAATCCTCACGTTGGACCTTAAAAACACATTCTAAACGCATCTAACGGTTCAGATTGTCGAAATTCAATCTCGAACGAAAAATCCCTTACATAAGCTATGTAAGGGAGCCCTTATAAGATCATCTTCCTATATAATTATAACCATACCAAAAAATTAAACTAATACTTAGATCACATGAATTTTTGTTAAAATGGGTGGGCCGGGGCACCACTTCAGCTCCGCCCATGCTTATGACGCAACTTGTGATATTCTCTTATGAGAAACTTGGGTTCTCTTGGTGTCTTGTCTAGCATATGCTTCTGATCCAATCAATTATTAGTGATCCAACTCTTCTTGCGTATTTGTTACACTGGGATTATGCAATAGCTTTTAACTTTTACTCAATGAAAAATGCATGAATGCAATAGAAGGCCCTTCTAAATTTCTAGCGCCGAAAGGGGATGGTGAATTGGATAAACAATGTGCTAATCTGCCCACAAAGTAATTTTATAAGAAACCCCATGTAGCCACTCTCCTTGAATTGTTTACTTTGCTCATTGCATCGAGTGTGTGAGGCTAAAATTTGACACACTTCTTCTCGATAGTTTAATCTATGATGCTCATTGCATCGAGTGTGTAAGGCTAAATTTTGACACACTTCTTCTCAATAGTTTAATCTATGACTTGAAAGTTTTCAGGAGCTTCTTCCAAACAATTATTTCTTTCGTTCATTCTTTTCTGGGATAGGTTGGAGGGGAAGTTTTTTACAATGGACACAAACTGGAAGAGTTCATCCCCCATAAAACTTCTGCTTATGTAAGTCAAAATGACCTCCATATTCCTGAAATGACTGTCAGGGAAGCACTTGATTTTTCAGCTCGTTGTCAGGGTGTTGGAACCCGAGCAGGTATGATCCCTTCGTGCAACCAAAGGATTATTTTAATTTCTAATTTCTTTTAAGTTGATGTTTCTAATGGTACAAGTATTTGTTTATACATGCCCAGAGATAATGGTCGAGGTTATCAGAAGGGAGAAACAGGCACATGCTGTTCCAGATCCAGACATAGATACTTACATGAAGGTGTTGTTAGTGTCTTTGGTCTTCTCTTTCCCTGCCTTTATATTTGAAAGAATTATATTTTGAGAGCTTTTGCTCCTTGTTTCCCAAGTTTAGGGATCCTCTCTTTAATATATCCATTTCTAGATTTGATTGCATTTCGGTTTGCATCAGTCTCTCTCTACATATATATCTGTGTATATCAAACGTTAATTCATTAATTTTTCGCAAGACGCTTGAACCAACTTGCACTCAGATTTCCTAATTGCCTTCTCCAACTTCAGTGGGGGTATCGGCTTCCCGAGGGGGGAAATATGGTCGATAGAGATTTGCACGCTTAATCTTTTGCAAAAGAGTAGTAAGCTAGCGATTGTCAAACGTGACTAGTAGAAGCTGGCCCGGAGGCCCCGGACACCTGGTTATCCAAAAAGAACTGCAACAATAGGGCCAGGCCTTGAACTAGATTTTGTTACATTTATGAGTAGAGGTTGTTATAATTAATTAAGGAACTGAACTTAGGAGCATAACAGTAGGTGCGAATGACAGTGTGATGTGAACATATTCTCCCTTAGTTTTTCTCTGATCAAGATGACCTAATTGATGGGAAACTTGCTTAATTGATGTAATTCAAAAACTTTGTTACATATATTAAAAGCAAAAAGTGTAACATCTCAACATCAGGCATCTTTCTACAAATACAGATGTTAGTTCCAGATTGTAAAATGTGTTACAGTTATGTAATAACAGCTTATGGGGTACTTACGATACCTCCGCTCTTGGTCACGAAATCGTATGGATATTGGATTTGGTTAACCTTGCCGACTATACAACCTTATTGAAATGCATACTCTTTGATTTCAATTTAACAACCTGGGCTATTTCATTGACTATGTTGCTTTACTATGATTAGTTTTCACCGGTAGTGATCCTGGCACTAGATCCCTGCCATTTGATGAACTGTGTTGTAATAACAGATTTGATACTCCAATTAGCATTCCTGTTGTGAATCTGTTTGGTCATGGTACTCAAAGCTTCCAGTAGAGGACTAAGGGCATCTCAAAGTTAACTTTTTTTTTTTTACCGGCCTCAAAGTTCTTACTTTTAAGATGCATATAAGACTACAATGGATATATAATTCATGCCATACGTCTATGTTGTTAATTACATTTCTCATATTCTGTAGCTGGTATACCTTATCTACGATGACTTCTATGTTTTCATTTCCCAGTCAATTTCTATTGAAGGACAAAAGACTACCCTCCAGACTGACTACATTTTGAAGGTAAGTCTTTCAACAGAACTAACATTGATCTTCTTCTTTGTTGTTGCTTGAAAAATGGTTTACCTAGTGGCAATTTTCTCATTGTTTCCACGATTACTCAGATTTTAGGACTTGATATCTGTGCTGAGACACTCGTTGGAGATTCCATGAGAAGAGGTGTCTCAGGTGGTCAGAAGAAAAGATTGACTACAGGTAGTATTACTTGTTCATGTTTGCATTACTAATGTGGAATCTGAATGCTTGGATATGACACCTTAATAGACAATTGAACTCATGACTACATCATATTTGACATCAGTGCAAGTGTTTTGCAAGCAATGTTATCACTACATATCAAGGATATGATCAGTCCATGTTATTGTGTGCATGTTTATAATGTGCATTTGAGGTGAAGTACTAAACTTGAAAAAAACTTTTTTAAGTAACTCATATCACAATAATTTGTTTTCCATGGGGGTCTTCTAGTACAGAATATCCCTGAATTGCCCTTACTAATGTCATCATATGTATAAAATATACCAAATTAAGATTCAACCAAATACATTTTCCAAGCAGTGAAATTTAGTAATTATTCTTAACAAGTGCAATCAATTATCTTTTCCAACGTGAGGCATAAATGCAAAATGAATATGAAACATTTCTTTATAACAAGAATATGTACTTTAACATTCCAAAATCCCCTTGATACTTACAATCTAAAGAAAATATATCAAACTAACTGTGTTTGGATTCTAAAGAAAAAATATCGAAACTAACTGTGTTTGGTTGTCAATTTTGAGAAAAAAATTTGGAGATATATTTTTGAGATAGTGTTTGGTTTGGTTTTTGGAAATGGTTTTTGGGGTAATGATTGGAGAGAGAAATAACTCAAATAAGTAATAATTGGAGAGAGGGGTAATAAGTGGAGAGAGGTAGAGATAGAGATAGAAATGAGAGTAATGATTGGAGAGAGGGGTAATGAGTAGAAAGAGAAATGTGAAAAATGATTTGAGAGATGAGTAATGAGTGGATAGAGAAAAAAAGTAGGGGAAAAGTGTTTTTCGAACAAAAATTTAGAAATGGTAACCAAACAAGGTAGATTATTTGGTTTTGGAGTCATGCAATTGGAGAATGTTGAAAACCTAGAGCTCAACAAGAACACACCATAACTGAGAAAATTTTCAAAATCTATAGATTACCATCATCAAAAAGTTGCTACGTTTGATAAACTTCATGGGGTGAAAGATTAATCAAAACTCTATAAACTACCAAGCTACAAATGAAAACATTTATCAAAGTACGATAGAACTTACTGAACAAATCTATATTAGGCAGAGGATGCCATCAATTTTTTTATAACAAGAGTAAAACCTTTTTTGGCCTATAGTACTCATATTTTTTCATGGGTAACTTAATCAGGGTCCCATTGCAAAGAGATGCTTATACAAACGTCCTATTGTGATGTTTGAGTCATTAAGTGATCCTACAATCTTTTTAAATTGTTACTATAAGCTTACACCATCTCCAACCATTGCTTTAAATTTGGAGATGTCAAATTTTTTTGAAGGCTAATGTGACGCCTTCAAATCTAACACCCATAACATACGTCCTCTAATCTTGGTGTCAAATTTGCTCTCAAGATCTAAAAAGACCCGAAAATACTATTTTGGTAAACCAAAAAGGCCACTTTTGCATTTGACACTTGATGCCAATTTTGAAGAAAATTGCTTGTGTATTCGGATTTTGTAGGTGAGATTATTATAGGTCCTACTAGAGCATTATTTATGGATGAAATATCAAATGGCTTGGACAGTTCTACTACATATCAAATTGTTGCTTGTCTTCAAAAGCTGGCGCATATCATGGACACCACCATACTTGTGGCACTTCTTCAACCAGCACCAGAAACCTTTGATCTCTTTGATGACATTATCTTGATGGCAGAAGGAAAGATTGTGTATCATGGACCCTGTTGTCAAGTTCTAGAATTTTTTGAGGATTGTGGGTTTGTATGTCCTAAAAGGAAAGGGGTAGCTGACTTCCTCCAAGAGGTAAACTTATCTTTGTCTATTAAGCACTGATACAAGTAAGTACTTACAACATCATCAACCAAAACCCCACTCACATTAATCCCGTTGCTGCCCAAATTACCCTTTGCTGTAGAAATCTTCTCCTGCTGCGAGTTGGCTAGAATTCTGGAAAAAAGTTTCATTTTTTTGCTGGTTATGGAGTAAACAAGATTTTAATTATGAGAAATAAATGAATTGGAGACTGCAGTAGAGAGAACAGTATGTGGCAGCCGCAAATAGGGTGAATTTGGTGGTGGTGCAGAAAAGAAGAAGAGGAAATACTTGCCCCAAAAAAAGGAAAGAAGAAGAGGAAAGAAGCATGACGAGAGAGGAGGAGGATCTGGCTCTGTTATACTTGCAACCAAAACGCTGTCGTTTTGAAGGGCTGGGCGCTGCAGGATTCCTGCAAAATTAAATTAAATTTTTTCATTCTATAGAGAAGTTGGAAACAAAAACATCGAATTTGTATTTAGAAAAGGTTGTGCATCTTAACTTAGGGTTGAGAAAAAAAAAGAGAAAAATGAAGTAAAAGACAATAGGTGTACCATACCATCAGGTACTGGTCCCCGTACCCATTGTGCATAGGTGTCGTACCCAAAAAATATAATTTGAAGGTTATATATTTGTTGTAATGGATTTTGCGGTACTGGAGCAGTAGCAAACCCGCACCAATCCATGGTACTTGTACGAAAACATTTTTGGAGTATTGTGTTTCTTTGCTCTTGGTTAATGTGGAATTTTTGAAGTCTTCTTTGAGCTCGTCTATTTTCAAGGGCCATACACTATAATGTTTGACTGAATTGCAGGTGATCTCCAGAAAAGATCAAGCTCAGTACTGGCACCAAGCTGAAGAGTCTTGTAGCTACAAATCAGTTGATATGTTTTCCAAGAAATTTAGGGAATCTACTTATGGGAAGAAGCTAGATGAGGACCTATCACAACCATTTATGAAGTGCTCCCATAAGAATGCAAGTTCTTTTGGCATGTATTCACTATCTAAATGGGCACTCTTTAAAGCTTGCATGGCCAGGGAATGTCTACTCATGAGGAGAAATTCTTTTCTTTATGTCTTCAAAATAATTCAGGTAATGATCATTGCCTTCGCAATTCTTTTGTCCTCACTTGTTTCTCCTCTCTCTATTACCAATCAACCCTTAAAGTTTCAACGTTCATGCTTTCGTGTGATAAATTGTTGATCTTATTGTCTTAGGCCCCATATAACATAAATTACTTATATAGCAAAAAAATTAAATTAAAGATAAAAAAATAGAGAAAAATGTGAATGACTTCAATTCTTCTTCTTTGCAGCTTGTTATCATGGCATCTATCACAGTGACAATGTTCTTGAGAAGTGGGGCGGGTATTGATGTCATTCATGCAAACCGTTATTTGGGTGCTTCGTTCTATTCTATCACCGTGCTTTTTTTTGATGGATTGCCGGAGTTGTCCATGACTGTTGCAAGACTTCCTATTTTCTACAAGCAGAGAGACTTGTGCTTCTATCCAGCCTGGTCATACGCAATATCAACCACCATTCTTAAAGTTCCTCTCTCGATGTTGGCAGGTCTAATTTGGACTTCTCTAACTTACTATGGCATAGGATACAGTCCTGAGCCTGGGAGGTTAGTTTCACTGAAGAAGGCTTATTCTAATGAGTTTGTAATTTGAGCAAGTCGTCGTAATATATTTCTACCAATTTTTTAATCAATTACTCACAAGTTTAATTTGTTCATGGATTAAACATCTAGGTACCACCCTTCACTGGTACCACACACACACACACACACAAACACCTTATAAACTGATTTCTTCCACTCCTTTGGTATCTTAGGTTCTTTGGACATTTCGTGCTACTTTTTTCAGTGCACTTTGTTTCAACATCCCTGTTTCGTTTCTTGGCATCTGTGTTCCGCACAATGGTTGCTTCTACAACTAGTGGCAGTTTTTCGATACTATTTGTCTTTTTATTCGCCGGATTTATTATCAGAAAAAGTAAGGTTTCAATAACTCTTCATATTAGAGTTTTGGACAGTTATTTCGCAAAATAAAGTAAGCCTCTTGTTGGTTGCAGCCTCTATGCCAACTTGGGTGAAGTGGGGGTTTTGGGTTTCCCCCTTGAGTTATGGTGAAGTAGGCCTTGCTGTAAATGAATTACTTGCTCCTAGATGGCAAAAGGTGAGTACCTAGATAAATGCAAATTTATTATTTCCTCCAATGTCCGTTGTGGATTTTTACACCCACCACTTTATGTAAGATATAATATATATAGAAAGCAGTTCTAATATCCGTCTAGAAAAAATAGAAACTAAGAATAGGAATCTTTGAAAAAGGAATTCGAACTGAATAGCAACAATAATCAAACGAATTTTAATCCTTTCCCTTTCCTTAGCTTAGCTTAATCGTATATTTCTGTTACCACAATTGGCAACTTCATAAATAGCCTCAACAAGATGCATCAGTTTGTTGGATATGCAACAAGGAAAGAACACTAACATTTCTTTAGTATACGAGCTTAATTACTCTATGCTTTTATGTAATCTTACGCAGAAACTGATGGGGAATAAAACAATAGGGAATGAAACACTTGAAGATCGTGGACTCCACTTTAGTGGATACTACTTCTGGATATCACTCAGTGCCTTACTTGGGTTTGCAGTACTTTTCAATATTGGGTTTACCTTGGCCTTAACCTTTTTAAACCGTAAGTTCATCTTTCGTTTACATGAATTCACTACAAGAATATCATAGTGATATGTGCTCGTTATATTGTGAAACGAAAATCCAGCTCCTCGGTCTCGTGCCATTATTTCCAACAAAAAGGTCACTCAAATACGAGAAAGTGAAGATTCCTCCAATGGTGCCAAAAAAGAAGCAAAGTTGAAGAGTTATCGGAAGACTAATTTAAAACCTCATAAAGGTCGTGTTTTGTATTTTTCATTCTTCTCTTCTATTTTGTTTGGATTATTACTTCAAATGACCACTTTCTAAGCTATCATCTTTTAAGTATATTCCTACTGCAAATAATAGCGATAACCAACTCATCTTTATAGATCGGTTGGTTTTACCTTTCGAGCCCCTGACTTTATCATTTCAAGATGTGCAATACTTCATTGAGACCCCATCGGTAATCATATGAACAAATCTCATACAAACCTTGGTGGCTGTTTGATATCTTAAGCAATCAATTGATCTTACATTGGGTGATTTTTTCAATTTGTTTGATTTGGTTTCCCTCAGAAAAAACTCCAAGTTCTTTGTGATATTACTGGTGCATTAAGGCCTGGAGTTCTTACAGCATTGATGGGTGTTACTGGAGCGGGTAAAACAACTCTTCTGGACGTTCTTGCTGGAAGGAAAACTACTGGTACTATTGAAGGAGATATCAGAATTGGAGGGTATCCTAAAGTTCAAGACACTTTTGCCAGGATTTCGGGTTACTGTGAGCAAACAGACGTGCATTCGCCACAAATTACAATCGAAGAATCAGTGGTTTATTCTGCTTGGCTACGTCTGCATCCTAAAATTGATTCGAAAACTAAGCTTGTATGGCCAATTCACATTTTATACGCAATTTTAATTTCATTTTTAACTCTTCTAAAAAGTATTTCATTAATCTAATAGCTTCTACATATATTGACAGGAATTTGTGAGAGAAGTCCTTGAGATCATCGAGCTTGATGAAATAATGGATTGCTTGGTTGGAATTCCCAGTGTTAGTGGTTTATCGACTGAACAACGAAAGAGGCTTACCATAGCCGTGGAGCTTGTTGCTAACCCCTCTATTATCTTCATGGACGAACCTACAACTGGATTGGATGCAAGAGCAGCTGCTATTGTTATGCGAGCCGTTAAGAATGTGGCTGATACCGGAAGAACAATTGTCTGCACTATTCACCAACCAAGTATTGACATATTTGAAGCATTTGATGAGGTAGGTGACCAATTAACCTATTGCGTTACTTGGAAAATGAATCAACTTAGATGTTGAACTGGAATTTAGTATATGATCATTAAAGCTGTTTGACAAGTTGCAACTGGCTAGTAGTATGTTTAAGTATGGGGTTAGAACATGACTTCCTAAATTGTTATGTTCTGACAAATAAAATAGAGTTTTCGTGAAAGAAAATTATAGGTAAATGACGCATGCAAAGACAAACTTCACAACCTACGTGTGCCTCTTGATTTGAAGCCTTCCAAGTTTTAGTGTTACTTTTGGTGTTTTAATTGATACTAATATTTGCAATGTGAGTCTTAGTATACTTGTTGACCTATCCTCTAACAGATTGAGTTTTTGTGCGCTATTGATATTCCGTTTGTGATTCAACATAAATTATTATGTCTAACCCCTACTTGAAATTTATTGCAGTTAATTCTTTTGAAAACTGGCGGGAGAATTATGTACTCAGGACCACTAGGTCAACATTCAAGCAGTGTCATCAAATATTTTCAGGTTGGTTAAAAAATACAGAGGCCTTTTAGACCTTTTACTACTTGTCCAGGTCATGTTTTTATAATTAGAAGGTTAACTTGATTCATCTTAATTCTGACTGTATCTCTCTAAAAGGATATCTCCGGGGTTCCCACAATGAGGGATAATTGCAATCCAGGGACATGGATGTTAGAGGTCACTTCCACATCAGTAGAAGCCGAACTTGGCATCGATTTTGCCCATGTTTATAAGAATTCCGTCTTGTATAAGTGAGTTCAACTGTTACTAGTTCTTTAAGTATTTTGAGTTATGATGGTCATCGTAGACTTTCTTGGGACGACTGCGATCTAGAATCTATCATCTCAAGATATTTAATGTGTGAAGTTGTTTAGGCATGTACACATTTTTCCCATCATGTCTCCCGAACTATCTAACTTCTTGTGGTCCTGAGGTGATCTTAGATGTAGTTTCAGTTGCAAAAATGAGAGGAAGTTTTAGATGGATTTGCATACTACATTTGCTTTACTGTCTGCAATCTGCATACTGGTAATGGGGGTTTCTGGTTTTAAAGCAGGGGAGTTCATAAATAGCGAGTAAGTCTATATTAGACGTCATAACTTCTGATAACTTGATTGTGGTCATACGACAATCCATTGCTATCCTTCACTCTCTCGTTCTTTGCCTTGAATTATAAGTGGCTTTTTTGTCTTGTACTTTCTTTTCTTCCCTTTTTGACCCAATGGTGGTTGTTGGATCATTCCCCACTCACAATCATCATGGCAAAGATTGGACAGTGGGTTGATTGTCAATTTGTCATTTATCACTTTAATTGGGCACTAGTACGTTTTAATTTCTGTCCTTGAAATAGTGTAGTAAGTTACTTATCGGCCATTTGATGTATGCTAATTGCTAAACGTTGACATGTAGACCAATTAAGAATGGGGCGGTGAATAATGGGGGAGGAAAGAAAGAATTTTTATATTTAAAGACGTCAATAATGTTTATAAATCTTAAAATGAAGAAAATGAAAGCTGAAATCAGTCTCTTGGACATAATGCTTTAAGATTTATACAATATAGACAGTTGGCAACTAATTAGCTTGTGATAACGCATAAGATAGGGCAAACTTCACTTGTACCCCCTCTGGTTTGGGCCATTTGCGGTTACACCCCCTCTGGTTCACTTTGTTCCATCCGCACCCCCTGTGGTTTTTAAAAAATTGAATCCATACCCATTTATGTCCATCTTAAGGGAGATGTACCTCACAAACCTCTTTAATCCAAGCCGTACGTAAAATATTAATTGCGGAGTAGAACATGTCTGTAAAAAAATCATGTCGATGAGACATCGAGGTTCATTTTAAAATCAAAGGTAACAGTTAAATTTGAAAATTTACTTCATAATAAATTATATTCGACCATGAGGTTTCCATCTTCCGACCAACTTGAATTTTAGTATGGATGTAGTACTCGTCAAACTCTACAATATGAACCGTTTGGATCCTTTTTTGTACAGGAGATGTATTGTTTAGATTTAAGGAGGAGGAAGAAGAATCAAAGAAGAAGATGCAGGCGTATTGGACTTTTAGTAATTTCTGTTACCGGTGTAATAACTATTTCTGTAAATTGGGTGAGTCTGCACAAATCCACAAACCAAGGGGGTTTGGATGCAACAAAGTGAACCAGAGGGGATGTAAGGGTGTAACTGCACATGGCCCAAACCATAGGGGATTCAAGTGAAGTTTTCCCTATAAGATAATATAGAGTGTCACATAGATGCCAAATAAGAAAGAGATTACAAAGTCGGGCACACATTACTCTGTATTACTGTATATGGTAGTTTATGGCAATCTTCATCCATACAACCTGCACCATGCCCACTAACAGTCGGATATATGGGTTAAATGGGGCATTCATATTTACGTGAATTTTATTTCATGGATTGACTCATTACATTGTAACACTTAACACATGATACCCCTATCAAAAAAAGGAGGATAAATATTCTTAATATAACATTGCTTGTTTTGTACTACCACTCTTCAATTATGCGACTCATTTATTATCTTTGTGTTTGTAGGAACAATCAAGCACTTGTGAGTTCTCTAAGAATTCCTTCCAATTCAAAAGAGTTGCATTTTGATACCCGCTTCCCACTAAATGGTTGGGGACAGTTCAAATCTTGCTTATGGAAACAACACTTGTCTTATTGGAGAAGTCCTTCCTACATCTTGAACCGCTACGTGTATTTACTAATTGCATCTGTGCTATTTGGGATTGTATTTTGGGATCAAGGGAGGAAAATGTAAGTAAGCTGAATTGAACAAGGTCGTCAATTTATGATAAGTAGTGAACTAGGTATTTGCTGGATGAAGAATCACCATAAGATTCGTCCTGATTCTCTTGACCTATTTTTACTACATTAACAGGCTCTAGGATTATGTTGTTATGTTAATCTGCGTTAATATAGACACCATTTTACTGGACAGAGATGACCAGCAAAATCTTTTCAATGTACTTGGGGCAGCATTCATTGTTGTATTCTCCTTGGGAATAAACAACTGTAAGTCAGTTTTACCATATGTCTCAATGGAACGATCTGTTTTGTATCGGGAAAGGTTTGCAGGAATGTACGGCTCATGGGCTTATGCACTTGCTCAGGTAATCTCTTAATTACCGAACTTTTGCAATGTTTCCCAGTACTTTTAGTACAATTTGTTACCAAAGGTCCGAATGTATGAGTTCCATCTCTTATAGGCGTAATTTCTTATCATTACTAGCACTTCTTACATATTTAAATATGGCTTCCTAATTTTGTAGGTAACGATTGAGGTTCCCTATATATTGGTCCAAGCAGTTGTTTTCGTGATCATCACCTATCCCATGATTGGGTACTATTGGTCAGTTGTAAAGGTTTTATGGTACTTCTATGTCGTATTGTGTACATTGATGTACTTCACTTACCTTGGAATGCTACTCATTGCAATGACACCGGGGTTTCATATAGCGGCAATTTTACAGTCACCGTTCTACTCTACCTTTGAACTGTTCTCTGGATTTTTTATCCCCCAACCGGTAAGCTACCATCTTCACTTCATATGGTACACTTAATGAATCTAGAAATTTTCTTGAAAGCAGTTAGTTTGCACTTCCTAGCAATACACACTTTGTTGGGTTTGATATAATGAATAATTATCACTTCGAAGCTCAGATAGTAAAATCATCAATTCGGTCACTACAAGTCTGGAAATATGTGAATTTACACGGAACTCTGTCATGGGCTCTTTATACTTGTAAAACAGTCATACATCCTACTAAATACTGTGTAGAGAATGTGTCTTAGATTGGGTCCATTGAAAGCAGAAACATTGTGCAGAGAATTATTCATAAACTGATGTATATGATCAAATGATTTGGTTAAAAATAGAATACAAGAATGAAGTGAATGGTCAATTTGAAACATATAAATCTCCCTCTTCATGATAATCTTGTTAAATTTTAAACATATTGATCCGCTGGGATCTTACACTTTTGTTGTTCTTCTCCTTCCAATGCTACTAACCTAGTTGAATTTATAATGCATCTTGCAGCAAATTCCCAAGTGGTGGATCTGGTTGTATTATCTTACTCCTAGTTCTTGGACCCTAAAGGGTATACTTACTTCACAATATGGAGATATACAAAAGGAGTTTATGGCGTTTGGTGAAACTAAAACCGTTTCGGCTTTTGTGAGAGATTATTTCGGTTATAACCATGATGATTTGCCCATGGTGGGCGTTATTTTAATTATTTACCCCATCATATTTGCTTCTCTATTTGTATACTTCATAGCGAAGTTAAACTTCCAGAAGAGATGAACAGATGAACGTTGTGAACCCATATGCCTTATGCTTGCAATGAATAGATAGTAATCACTCCATGACTTTACATTGGCATGTTTTCATGCTTACTTCTTATATCACAGCAGATGAAAGGAAGATATAGAGATAGAGATTGATACCAATAAAATTTTGAAGAGAGCGCAAACTTGAGTGTGAATTTGACAGGGTTATGACCATGGTGGGAAGACGTCGAAAAACCCGAACATACTGGAATCATGAAAGGGAACTGTAGTGAGAAAAGACGAGAAGCAGAGTGGAGAGGATGCCGTAGAAAAACAAATGTACCTGGGAAGGAAAAGATGGAGATGGGGTTTTGGGTTGCTCTTTTTTGAATCAGCAAAGAAAATTTTATTAACCCCACAAAACAACTTACTATATATCAGGATCCAACTGGAAAAACAAGCAGAAAACCAAAGACGTGAGTTGGCAAGGCACCAAACTGAAAGAAACAAAAACAAAAACAAAAACAAAACAAAACAAAACAGGAAAAACTTACCCCAGAAAAAACAAACTAGAGGAAAAAATGGAGACTGGTGCGTTATCCAGCGATAAAGGTACTGGAGATTGTTACTAGGGAGGGGACTTTGTAATTTGCTGTTGTCAAGTAGCTTCTATCTTTACTACGTGAGTGATTTTGGATATTTAAGGAAACATGTAAGCTACTAGTAATACCTTGGGCAGTGGGGTGGATCAAAATCAAGGTATTGGGCTAGTAGTTTGCTTGGGGTGTTACATGTGGTTTCAGATCAATCCGTGTACACAAACATGTGGGCTCGAGAAAGCTTAGTAGCGTGGCTGCTGCGGTGAGTCCTAGGTGAAGTCCAAGGAAATTAAACCTTGATCACTAGGGAAAAGACTTGTGAAATATCATGTACATGTGCTCAACCTCACAAAGATGCGAGGGTATAAAGTTCTACATGGGTGATCTGGGTTATATAAGGAACCATGCAAGTTACTACTAGTACCTTGGGCTTAAGTATTTCGGGCCATGAAGTGAGGCTTGTGGATCTCTAATCAAGATACTAGGTTAGTGATCTACATGGGCCGTTACAATTAGGGGTGGAAATTTATGAGACGGCACAAAATTAGCGGGTTAGTGTTGAGTGTTGAGTATTTGTGACATGAAACACGTATATGACACGATCCGAGTCCATGATTAGTAACTAGTAGGAGACTGAGATTGTCCCTTTCTACTAAACAAGCGAGAAAGGGTTCGGGTTGAACCCGCATAACCCGAACACCACTCGAATTAACATGTTCGTCTAATTGTGTCGACACAGAAACCCAAACCCGACCTGAAAATGACACGAATTAACCTGTACGTTTTCATGCTCTGAAGTTGTGGATGAAAGTTTTCAAGCTCAATCCTACTGTAGCTGAGCTGCTGAAGTTTGTCCATTGATATTTAAGTCATTCTCTTCATGCTCTCAAATCTAAAAGGTTTTGTTATGGTAGCTAAGGTTCTAAGCCTCACGTCGTTTTTGCTGACTATAATTACTCTCTTTGATGCCTTATATCTAGTCTCTTTAATATATTGTAATTGTTACTATGGATTAATAAAATCCTTTTTCACCGTGCAAAAAAAAATGTTCATCGTGTCAACCCGAACACGACACGATTAATAGCAGGTCGGGTTAGGGTTCATATTTTTCGACACGATTAGTTAAGCAGGTCATTTTGACACGAACCCAATTTGACATGAACACGGCTCGACACGGCACAACACGACACGACGCCCACCCCTAGTTACAATTTCCTTGTCTGTCTACCACCTTTGATCGCTACAACTAACCCACCTCTTCACCATTTTAACCACACCCCATTGGCTACCCTCACCACCACATCTCTTCATCACCATCTTTTCATCACCATCCTTCCACCATACCATCACCCCCGCTAAAAACACCACTTGCCACTATCACCACCTCTCCTCCACCCATACACCATCACCCCAAACACATAACGACAATTAATAAAAGTAAGAGAGAACGATTCCGAATAATGTATTAATTTACAAATGAAATTAGTTGTGAATCAAACAAATTGTTTTAATTCATCTTTTAATATTTTCATCAAACGCCTTTTCAGTTTAATAAATTTAGCCGTCAGTATTCAATACTTAATTTTTCAGCTTTCAACAGCTTGCAGTTTTATCAGACAACACTTAATTGATATCCAACAGTTATAAGGGGTATCATAACTGTTTTTTGTTTTGTTTTTCAATTGTAAAATTTATTAAAAAGTAATTATGGTAAGAATCGCATTTTTTCTCAAATGGCACTACCCCTGAATTCCCCACTACATAAAACAAAAGTAGTTTTCTTAATGTTATCATCTGAATCTTGATCCACCTCACAATGGATGTCTTGGTAGATTTTGTTAGGAACCTACACTAAATATATCAAGGGGCTGGTTCCACTCACACATAAAAAAACACAAATTTTGACACTCAATCTCAGCCATTGAAACCAATGGCTGAGATTAGAAGATGGGGTTTAACACTTAATCCTTTACCTCTCACCCTCACCCAATCCCCCTCACTCTCTGACAACGTCGTCGTCGACTCTCCCCGCTGCCCTAGCGACCCAACTCCATTCGACCAAATCGCCGGCTAACCCAACTCCGGCCGACCAATCTGCCCTGATTCTCTCTCTCTCTCTCTCTTCTCCATGTACAATACACCGGAGCAGTGACCAAACTCTGGCCTACCACATCTCAGTAAAACTAGTTTTGATTTGATAGAATTTAAGGGGCTGAACATCAATTAAACAAACCAAAGCCAACCGCTTATCGTGTATCGATCTACCATGAACATTGGGTACAGTAGCAGCCATTTTAAACACTTTAAGCAATTTTCTCATTTGAACAAACACTTTGTTTTGTTATCATAGGGCCTTAGTACTTGGATGAAGTTTCTTGTATGGCTTTGTATTCTAGCTGAAGTTTTTTCCTTTTTTGGATTGGTGATTCTCCATGAGGGTTAATGCAAAGGAGCAATAGAGTAACGCATATGAGGTGTTTGTCAATATGCCTGAACTGTTTTGTAAACTGCTGGTGATGCTGTTAAGGTTTGTTGACGATGCTCAAGTGCCCAATTTTGAAGAAGTAGCTTAATCCTTGGGTCTGGAATTGGGAGAAGAGAGAATCGGGGGAGGGAGAGAGAGAGAGAGAGTCAACGCCGGAGTTGGGGCTGAATATCTGGAGATAGGAGGGTCGGAGTTGGGTTAGTGCTCTTGGTGAAATGCGTGGAGAGAGAGAGAGAGAGAGCACCATGCCGGAGATGTGGGTCGGAAATGCCAGAGATATGGTCGGCCGAAGCTGAGTCGGCCGGTGGTGGATTGTTGGTCGGCGCAGGGGAGGGAGAGAGTGAGATTTGGTGAGGTAGAGATACAAGTGATTAAGTGAAACAACCCAACTTCTAATCTCAGCCATTGGTTTCAATGGCTGAGATGGAGTGTCAATATTTATGTTTTTTTATGTGTGAGGGGAACCGGCCCGATATATATATATAACTTTTTGGATTGTGTATCATAACGTCGTCAACAAAAGAAAAATCTCGGGTATGAGATTTCTAGATATATATTTCAATACAACTATTAGCATGCGAACTTATAAAAAGTGTGAAAAAAATTACAATAACTCTTAAAGAATTTTGAAACTCGAGTGCATGGGACAATTGTTGGGGCTCATCGCTCGCCAACATGGGTGTTGATCAAGGCGAGAAGATGGTGTGTCTTGTAGTTCCGGCCGTCACATGATTTCATCACTCTTTTGGCATTTGAGAGAATATTGTAGTTGTTTTTCAATTTCTGGTGTACCAATTAAAAAAGAAGAAGGTAAAGTAACCAACCATCAAACAATAACTAAATGTAACTAACTTTTAAGCTAGTATCATGGGGTCACTTAACCCCTCAAAAATTCTCTAACAGCATGCTAGGGTGCAAGTTTTATCTACTTCTGGCGTTACAAGAAAGGTGGGGTTTTTCCAGGGCCGGTCCGGGTCTGGAGCCCACCAAAAATAGTTCATTTTTAGGGCCCCAAGATAGAAGGATCGATATATTAAATATTAACTATGTCAAGTATCTAACAAATAGCTCTACGTAGTGTAGTGGAAGGAATGGTGACATCTATATAGGATGTTGCTTGTTCAATCCTGCCTTCCTACAATTTTACTCGAACAATTTTTGAGGTTGTAAAAAAATTTGTTTCGAAACAAGAGGGTAACGAGGTTGGAATCCACAACCTTGAGTTCCCACACCATTACAAGCAATGTGCCATTGTATCACAAGGATATTTTTGTTTCTCATCTCGAAAAAATAATCTATATAGAAAAATTGAGAGGTCCTATTTTCAAAACTTGACTGGGGCCTCATAAATCTTAGGGCCGGGCCTGTGTTTTTCTGGTGTTGCACTCATAGAATTGAGTGGCAAAAATGGAAATAGAATGAGAGAGGAATAGAGTAGAGAGTCTCTTGCCCTAGCTACTAGTAGCTAGTGGAATGAAGTAAATAGCCTCTTAAATCACATAAAATGAGCTTTGGGTAGCTACTATATCCAAGAGGTCTAAGTAGAGAGCCTCTTGGAGATGCTCTTAGTTATATATTTTTCTCTCCATATTTATACAAGGATGATATATCATGATAGTGGAACCCCTTTCATTTCACACAAACATAATTATACATGGATGCCATTAATCATTTAAAAAACTCAACATACTGTAATGTCATTTTGATGTTTAAATTCAACATACATGCATGGACTAATATCGTTGGTCTAACTTTTACGAACAATGTTTAAGGACACAGACAAAACCGTACAAATCCAAAAACAAATGTGTTTGAAACTGTCTGATGTACATAAATTTCACAAGATAAAAAATTGAAACCCCGTATCCAACTATTTAGAATACATCTGTGTTTGGCTGTGTATATGATCTGTTTGTGTCCATACGATTTTAAACTCTTATACATAGATATTGGGATATGAGAGAGTTAAAAATATATTCCTATACTAGTAGGAGAGATCAGGTTATTTCTTATTCTCTCTCTCTCTCTCTCTCTCTCCTCTTTGGGGTTATGAAGGTTCTTGGCTAGTTCCAATTTGGTTGGGAGAGGAGCGCATGCCTGATTATTGCACATGTAAACAGTACGGACAACTCCACTTTCTCTTTTTAAAGTTGATTAAGCATATGATTATGTGACCACTAGAAAGTAAAACCAATAAAATCTCTCTTTCTCTCTCTCCCTCTCACACGCACACACAATAAGTTGTCCTTAAGATTTAACAAGTGTATTAAATTATGTAAAAAGTAATATATAGAAATATTTAAAAATGTATATAAAAGTGAAAAAAGTACATTGAAGAGTATTTGTTTTTGTTTTCTTCTTGTTTTATTGTTAGCCTAGTAAGCTATCAATAGAAGAACCCTTAACATTTTAATGAATATTATTACTTTTTCAATAGAGGAACGAAATATACATCCAAAAGATAAAAAGAAATACGAATAATGAAACAGTAAAAACATTTAAATACATGATAAATTTCCTAAACTACTCCTATGAAGCAAACAATGGGACCCACACACTATCCGCTGTCGATGGCTTTGCATTCTTTTTCTCTGGGTACACTCTCTCTGTCTAACTTTGGGGTTGGAGGGACTCTTGGTTGTTCTTTCATCTTTGTACCCAAAATATTTGTCATGAATTTGTCAACTCTTAAGACGTGACAAATTTTCTGGTAAAGCACGATGTTATAGTTTCCCATTTATCCCTCTAGTTTTCAGGTATGGGGGGCTCGGCATGGCCTGCCAATTATGATCTCGGCTATTCATTTTTTCAATCAACAGTTCAGATTCGCAGTTGCTTTCTTACCGGTCAAACTGCTTTCTTATAGGTAACACTCATACAACCTTAAACAATGATAGTCAAAAAGTGTCATTAAACACAAAAGATGACAATTTTAAAAGTGTTATATTTGGAGGTGACATTAAAAGTCTAGATTTGTTATGACAGTCAAAAAATGTCATTGAAACATATAAGATCACATTGTAAACCTGATGACAGTTTTAAACTGTCATCTTATCTATCCTCCATTTCAAAAAAATAAAAAATAATTGTAGTTCGAACACATGGCTCTGTATGGCCGCCCACGTGGCGCCCCAGTGGCGCTTGTGTGGCGAGCAAACATTTGGTTGTCCCAGGACTCGAACTCAAGACCTTGAGTTCCTCGCGCGCGTGTGACACCAATTGATTTAGCACACTTGTTGTTACGAAAAAGACCAACAAAAATATTTATACTATATTCTCGAAATTTTTTAAGCTAAGCACTTTTAATGTCAATTTTGGATTAAACTGTCATCCTAGACATTGAAAATATAAGATGACAATTTTAAACTGTCATCTTATATGTTTCAATGACGCTTATAAAGTATCATACAAAATTCAAACTTTCTAGCCAGTTACATAAGTTCAGACTTTTAATGTCACTTTTAAGCAAAAATTGACATTAAAGAAGGAGATAATAATTTCACTTTTATTCTAAATTGTCATCTTATATCGCAAAAATGACAATTTTTATGATAGACTGACATCAAAACTCTACCTTCATATTTTCGATGATTGTTTTACAAACACTGTCATTGTTTCAATTTTTGGTGTGTCATCTTTAACCATTTTTGTAATAGTGTAAGAGGGCATCTGTAACATGACCCGTTGGTTGTCGAGATAGACGATCCAGATGGATTGACAGGGCCTACCGTCCCTAAGGGACAACAGAGCCCCTGGGTTCCGTTTACAGATGGAAAAAAAAGAAAAGAAGCTGCAATATTGTGTCATAAGATATTCCTACTACTATTTTCTTAGGTAGGGTTCTTACCAGACTGCGAGCTAGTCTTCGACTTGAATTTGGTAGGGAGAAAATTAGCCTAGGTTCCATTGTCATTTGCTTTCGTGAGTGCATCCAAGTGATCGCGGATAATCTTGATGGATATTGTTGTCTAAGGGGCCCCATTTGAAGCCATAACAAATGCTCCGTTTCTGAAGATCTTTTTTTGTTCTTATTAAAGACTACTCAATTACACTTGCAGAACTCTCATGCAGTCCATGTATGGGAAATAAAACATTAAAATGCAAATTTTCAAAATTCTCAATAACTTAAAAAATATATCTATAGAAAATCAATACTTTTTCTATTCCAATGGCATACGCATGATTTGTATTTAGCGGGGACACGAATCAAATGTATTTTTACACTGATAAAAAAATTACTCCCTCTGTCCCTTTTTAAGTGTGTTACCTGAGAATTTCAATTATTTTTCTCTCACATCAACTTTTACAACTACTTTCCATTACTTACCCTTATCAATATAATAATACTTACTAACTTTTTAAAAAGGAAATATACCTACTAATTTTTTAAAACACACACTTATTAAGGGACACCCAAAAATGAAAATGTACACACTATAAAAAAGACGGAGGGAGTATACTCTATAAAATAAACATAGCTACTTACTAGTTCTGAGAAGAATACGAGATTGAGTATATATACGTAATCACATATGGTTTTATAACCACGATCGAAAATTAGTCGGTAACTTAAAATTTTAAGGGATTTTCTTCACGCATGTATAATTTTATAACCACGACGGAAAATATAGTAAGTGAAATAATTAGAGACTGTATAGAAATCCGGGACCCCTCTTGCACCCATCCATCCGCCCCTGTCCATTCTATATAGTATCAAAGTTAGAGGATTTTCAAATGAAAATAACTCTTCCAATTTTGTTTTCTTAACATTCGTCCATTTTTGGGGACATTCTTGTAACGAGAAAAAGAAAGAATAATTATTTTAGTTTTTATTCAAATTTATATCTCCAAACAAAGTGCAGCAGCTGTGTGGGTCCGGAGGATCTCGTGTTTCCTGGAGTGGTGCGTGGTAGGGCCCATATGTTTGTCCATTATATAGGCAACTAGTGTAATAATTTAGTGGTAATAGTATTCTAAAAAAAATAATATAATGGATTAATTTAATTGCAAATTGTGATGACGTGTGGAAAAGTCAAAAGTCGTAAAGTGTAATAATTTAGTGGTAATAGTATTCTAAAAAATATAATATAATGGATTAATTTAAGGGAAATGATTTCCACACCCCATTTTATCCTCATACACTCCCTTTTTGTCTTTATTCAACCTGAAATTACCAAATTATCCTTACTTCAAGAGTCACATTTTCCATATGAAGAGTAATTTGGTAATTTCAGGTTGAATAAAGACAAAAAGGGAGTGTGTGGGGATAAAAGGGGGTGTGGAAATCATTTCCCTAATTTAATTGCAAATTGTGATGACGTGGAAAAGTCAAAAGTCGTAAAGGGCGGAAAGCTAGTCACTTAAATTGGTGGCCGTGCATTACTCAGCCGCCGTGCATTGCTTAAGCCTCCAGCACCGGCAACCGTCTCTTCCGCCGCCAAAATCTAGCATCTCCAACGGCATGACAAAAAATGAAAAGTTGAACTGAACTGAACTAAACTGAACTGAATAGTTTCTCTATAATTATTTGATCCACACGAGTTTCACGTATATAACAGTTGTAGCTCGCATGAACTTGAACTGAATAGTTTCAAGCTTATCTGTATCCGGATACATGTCCGGACATTGAAAGGTTTAGGAAGTAACGTTTTGACTATTTAGAAAGTGTTGGGATGAAATTTTAGTGATATGAGTGACAAATAAAGTGTAGAGTGATGAGTATAATTGTATTTAAATTCTGTAATGGACTCAAATAGGAGTACAATTTTTTAGGGTGACAATTTTTTATTTTTTTCTGCTCTAATACATTAGAATGAGAATTTAAAATGCAACTCTCACGATAAACTTTTTAATGAACAGTTCACTGTGAATTTTCTTGATGGCTAGAGAAGTGGAGACTTGTCCATTGTGGGCTTTCAAGCCGTTATTTTTTGGAGGGATTTTCTCAAAATAAATAACTCGGGCATATTTTGAAGAATTGTATTTTGTATGTATTAATTAGTATATCTTATATTTCATTCTAGTTAATTAAGAATGCATATGGTAGAACCCTCGCATTTCTCATTATCATTATCAAGAGATGCATATGCGTATATTATTCATTTGTTGAGACATTTACAGAATCCGAAATTGGACAATTGAGCTGAGTTTTTTCAAAGTCACGATAAACATTATTTTCAAATTAATGAACAGTTCTAATCACTCGTGTGATACCCAAGAGTGGCCCCATAAGCCATCGGTACAATTTCTATACCCTTGACTTTATCAATTAACTTTATCATGTAGAATATATCAATTCTTTCGTCATTCGATATACATCAGTAGGACATTAGGGTTAGCGGGGACGTAGTGAGTTAGTCCAGAGGATGTCTAGAAGCTATCCATAGCCCTAAACCTCAAACGCCTCTACCGAGGCTTGAACCCTGATCTCCCTTGTGGGACAATTAGGAGATAACCGTTAGGCTACAAGCCTTGATTAAACAAAACAAAATCGAGTTACTAATCGTAGTACTATATCAATTCATCATAGTAATATTGAAAACAAAACAAAATCGAGTTACTAATCAACAAAACATAATTAAATTGAATAGACAATGCAGAAATCGTTCAGCCAGTCATACAAACTACAGTTAATTAGAAATTAAATAAAAAAAGTCTTACAAACTAAATGTTAAACAAGAAAAAAATCGTACTATATTAAAAAAGGTACGTTAATTTTTCCATATACTTCTAGTATTTTGTTCTTAATTACTACAACCTTGATATTCTGCTAATTAAATAAATTTACACAGCAGATACTGAACGAGATATTGGTGATGCATCAGCAGCTCAATATCCACTTTTATTAATCAAAAAGTAATGGGGTGTTCCGCTAATTTGACTTTTTTGGCTATTTGGCATTTTTATGTGAGAGCTCGATAAACGCGTTGGCGTTTTGTAATTTTTTATGTGATGTATTTTGAAAATAACTTGTCTCGAAAAACGCAAAAAATTAACTTTTGGCTTTTTGAGTTAGTGGAATAGGACCTAAGATAAATAACTATTTTCGTACATACGTATATTTTACTACACATATCTAATCTGTACTACCAAGTGTGTTAAATAAAATGATTTTGTGACATCAAATTGGATTTTTTTTGAACCGTGAAAAAGAGATTTATTAATTAAATGTAACTAGTAGAGAGATTAAAAGGACAAGAGAGAATGCATCACAACAACTGCATAGCATCCCGATAAGGTTGATACCCTACACACTTGACAATCAAATACTACCTCTCAAGCCCGGAAAGAGCATGGTTGATAAGAATTCAACCTAGCCCAAGGAAATAACTGAAAATGGACATCAAATTGGATATTTTTCTTTGTGCTCAAGGTTGCATTCGGATTTTTCCTTTCGAGATACTTCAAAAATTAGACCGTTCCAGTGCAACTGATTTAAGGATTTTGTAAATTATTTTTATTCAATTTTTTTTTTGTGTTTGTTAGTTTTTCGTCAAACTTTTGATGATTATAGGTTCGTCTCGACGAGAGTAATCTAAACAAGGTAAAATTACGACTTTTACCCATATATTTTTGAAAATAATCCAAGAAAAGACAGCTAAAGACAACATTTTGACGCAAAACTAACAAAAGCCAAAAAAAATTTAAATAAAGACAAAACTATGACTTTTACCCATATATTTTTTAAAATATCCAAGAAAAGACAGCTAAAGACAACATTTTGACGCGAAACTAACAAACGCCAAAAAAAATTTAAATAAAGACAAAACTACAAAACCCTTAAGTCAGTTGCACTGGAACGGATAGTTAATTAACTATTGTGATGGACCTGTGTGGTAATGCAAAGACTGGACAAAATTGCACTTGAAAGAAACATAAATAATTTTTTTTTTTTCCCTTTGTAGTATTAAGAAACTTTGTGTGTCGAAAAAGTATCATAGAAACTCCTTCAAGTGTACCATTTCTCATGCATGGAAAACATTTTTGGTGTGTCATGTGTTGGTTATAAATTACTATCATCTAATATGGCAAATCTATAAACGTTGGACATTAGTAGGTTGATTGTGCGTCATGCTTTGGTTATCATACTCTAATATGGAAAATTTATAAAGGTGGGACGTCACTAAGTTTATGTGACACCTATTATGCGAACCATTAATTGTTATGTTGTTTGGCGTACAAATGTGGTCGCTATTGCATTCTGATAGTATATTTCAATTTTTCATAATATAATAGAAATGGAGAGTGGTACATTAAATGTAGCATTTTTAATAGCACATAGGAGAAAAATATAAATACGTTTTAAGTAAATATCTAATTTGAATTGTAGGAAACTAATAAGACAAGTCTGTTTATGCTACTCAAAAAATTAACAACCCAATGAAGATATATAATAGTTGAAGTGGGCTGGATTTTTGGCTCCAAATTAATTGGGTCAAACTACGGACTATGCTAGGATGATAGAATGGTTAGAATAAAATAGGGTATTTCGGCCAAACTATAACCGGGCAGTCTTACGTTCTTTGAATCTTGTCAATTCTCTCGCGTGGAACCCTACACAGCATGACTTTCAGTGGCTTGTTTTCCTAAGGTGAAAACCTAAGTGCTGTCTGAGTTTAACGGAGGCCACTTTCTTAGTTTTTCAATGATCGAAGTCCTATGTTTTTAAAATTTTGTTAAGAACATCGACTATGTTGTCAAAAATGAGTTTTGGTTCAATGTTACAAAGTTAATATTGAATTTCATTTTTGTAGTATAGAGGTGTGTTACAAGAACATACAGTACCAATTAATGTCTGATGAACATATCATTTGACTTGGTCTACGATCTCGAGAATTTTCAAGCGATTGATTGACGCGCAATTCTGATCATGAAAATGAGCTCGAGAAGAGTCTGTATTGGAATTTGACAATATCCTCTCACCGGGAAAAGAGTATTTGATTCCATAGTTAAAAACATACATATACTCCTAGCTTTTGGATGATTCATGTTTATGGATGAACGTGACTGCCGCCGGATTTTTTAATGCCGCCTCTTATTGTTGATTTAACCACTTTGTTGAAAAAAGAAAAAAGGTAAATGAAGCTAGTTCGTTGCCCAATTCTTTTGCATAGACGACGATTACAGTGTCTGAGACAGCTTACGTTAATGGATTAATTCTATCACTGGTCCAGTCAAAAACATATTATTCACGTCAGGACTATGAGATTCCAATAAATTATTTTTTTTACAACGTGATAGCAATAATCAAACTCTTATCAATTGTATGGGAGCAAACTTACAACTGACCTACTGCATGGACCCTTCTTTGCCTAGATGGAATTCGTGTCCATAATACGGACCACAACTTCTCTGCCTCTCATGTTATAAACTACATATCGACAGTGATAAACATTAATTAAAAAACCTCACGAATTTTTTAAATTTGTCCACAGAATAAAATAGAAGGATTTTTTTTTTTTTTAAATTTCCAAGATAGGGTTCCCTAGTCAACGAAGCTCTCTGTAATGCACCCTTTTCCCAGGAAAATGAATGTCCCACCGCAGTTTACGCACCACACTCACATGCAAACCTACATTTTTCGTCATAAAAAAACATTATTTTGATTTGAAAAGAAATTAATTTTTTTTTAAAAATGGAATACTTCCTGGCAAAGAACATGGTTTAGGTGGGTACATATAAATATAAATAAGGGTAAATCACAACAACCCCTGACATTTCTAAAAACTATAGATTGCCCCATCACATTTGGGAAATTACACAAATTACCCTTATCGGATAACAAATTATCCCACTTTGGTGATGTAGCCGTTAGGAAATTCATCGATATTTGTTTGACGTCGATCATCAAATCCTAATTAAAGTGGACGAAATTGTCTTTCTTTGTTTCCTGTGAAAAAACTATTTTCACACCCATACAACTAGGGACTGAACCAGAATTTCATATCCAAGGGGGCAGCAACATAAACAAAATGATTTTGAAAATTAAAGTTTCAAGTTTCTAAAATATTAAAATGTCTAAACAGTACCCAATACAATACAATATATATCTAAGTACTCTCTTAAAAAACCAAAAACAACTAAAAATGAAAAAAAATAAATGTGTCTCCATAGTCATCAGAATGGAATGCGATGCTCCTTTAGATCTCGAAAGTTTTGGAACTAATTTTCAAAAAAAATCCTTCTTGATGAACGACAACAAAGCAACTGTCAGAAACTTATTCTCCATTTTACAAATAAAACTAGAGGCTAGAGCCAAAACAAACCCCGAGCGTAGAGTTTTATAATTCTCAAATTTAGTGGAGTTCAAAATGGTAATTAAAATTCTTATTTCACGGGGACCACTCATGTAATGCATTCAGAGTATAATAGACGAAATTTTTTGGGCATGTGGAGTTCTACATTTCAGTACGGGGTGGTCACTACAACAAAATAGACTTTCGGGGACGAAATTCAAATTTCGTCACCAAATGTTACATTTTGATGAGGAATTGGCAGCAAAATATGGGATTTCCTCTCATACTCATTTGGTGACGAAATCGTTTTCTCTCTCAAAATGTCCCCTTTGCCGACCGAATCCCATATTTTGTCGCCAATGGGTACGTTTTTAGGAGGGAGTAATCTTATTCGTCGCGAAATCTAAGATTAATTAATTTTTTTATTGTCATAAAATTCAAATTATTTAAAACATCTAAATACATGTGTGTGTGTGTGTGTGTGTATTAAACAGATTAGTTTAAAAATTATTGGAATTTTTTTAATATATATTAAATTCTGCAACATTATCAACGAAAATGGTAAGTGGCTCAATGGTCGGAGGTGTTTGAGAACCAGAGCTCTTGAGTTTGAATAGGGGTAACGACAAGTTTTCGTTATTTGATTTGGTCGGTTTTAGCGTCGAAAATAATTTCATCACTAATGTGATATTTTGCGATGAGATATTTCGTTGCCTAACGCGATATTTAGGTATGAAACACCAATGTGGCATATTTAGAGACAGAATTTTTCGTCACCAATGGGGAATTTTGCAACAAAAGTACCTGTTGCGACGACCCTTAACCTATAGGCGACGAAAAATTTCTTCGCTAATACTTATGGCAATGAAATTGATTGGTTACAAAACTTCATTTTTCTTGTAGTGTGGCCTACCCATAAAATGTTTTAATATTCCCCCCCAAAAAAAACAGTGAAAATTATCTAGGGGTGGCCTTTTGCCCCCAATAGCGAACTCGATCCTTTCATCTTTGTAACCTTTCACAAGCTAAAAAAAGATATTTTGATCTCGGAAAATGATTTTCACACCCCCTATTTTGATAACTGCACTGCTTTTATTGTCTTGTAGTGAAATTTTCACATATAACAATTTCACTACAATACAAAAAAGGGGGTGTGAAAATCACTAGCCTTGATCTATTATAATTTAGGATTTGATGATGTCAACCATATTCTGTCGAATTTCCTAACGGCTACATCATGAGAGTGGGGTAATTTGCTATGTGACATGGGATAATTTGTAGTTTTCCAAACATGAGAGGATAATCTGTAATTTCTGGAAACCTCAGGGGTGGTTTTGATAAGTTACCCTATATATGAAGATGAATACCGAACGTTAATTGATTTTCACACCCCCAATTTGATACCCACACTTTTTTTTGTCTTTTAGTGAAAATTTTACACATAAAAGTTTCACTAAAAGACAAAAAAAAAGATGTGGATAACAAGTTGGGTGTGTGGAAATCACTCCCCTACCGCAAAATGACTTCATTAATAAATGGAACCCAATTCTAACAGGTATCAACATTTTGATTTTTTTATTTACGTGACTCCATTCTGGAAAAATGATGTCTCTTTAATGTCCCCCATGTGAATTTAAGCCCGGACAACAGTAAAATAATATGCTGCCTGCGATTAAATCATATACATAAACTTTATTTTGTGCATGTGGTATTCAATTGAAAATTGTACTCCAGTAAATTAAGTACTGATATTAAAAAATTTATAATATTTACAAATGCATTTAGCCTTGAAATCAAACCATTTGTTTTTTCATGAGATTTTATCTTTAACAATATTAACATCTGTATATGTTCCAATTTTATCGGATGTCCCCGAAGGGACTTAACATCTGTACATGTTATAAATTTTTATGCAAATATTACGAATTTAGATCGATTTAAGAGGGTGTACACTGTGCCGCACAAGAATAGGATTGTCAGGGATGTATTGTTGGGAATCTGATCCGCTTGAGGTTCTACCCATGTACGCGTATGCCCAATCCGTTGGGGAATATTCACAGAATTCATCACATCACATGGACCCAATATACTTAAATGAAGGTCCAATCTTTTTTCTATTTATCCTATATAGGACTCATCTTTCACACATGTTCCCAACTTACGTATAGAAGCATGAAAGTTGCAATTTTCCATACATAGCTCAGAATGACGCATTGCAATTTTTCGGTGGCATAAACAAAGTTGAATTGCTTTGGTTGAGTTTGAAACTCCTCTCTGTTGCGTGTTTTTTTAAGCTTGTTAGGTAAAAGTGAATGTCTGAATTTTTTTTTTTTTTTATAACTCAGATATTTAAGTTAGCTTGTGCGTATTTGAGACTTACGGAATAGTTTTCTTGTAAGTCTTTCAATCGATCAACTTTCTTTGCCAGCAATTCTTGAAACCATCTCACTCCACGTATAAATTTGAGAAATGACCGTGGAAAATGTAAATATTATTGAAAACTGGCCCGAAACACCCGGCATTATTCCAAAAAAAAAAAACAGAAGTAGTGATCATCAAATCAGACAGTTGCGCAAACCGTTTGAATGAGTAACTTGTGAATTAGGGGCCCCTTTGATGTTGAATCATCTACGATGGAAACTAATGTGAATTAGGGGCCCCTTTGCAGCTCATTATGGGATCACAATCATGATCTAAACAGTTCATTCTTAAAGAATCTCAAAATAAATAAGTGAACAAATTACATTTTGTTTTGTTAAAAGGAGGACAAAGGTAATTTAAATTAAACTGCGGGCCTATTTTACAGAATAAAAAGCAACTTATAAATGTGTTTTTCGACATGCAGTCGAATTCATTGTTAATTCACAAATAAACCTATGTGATATCTACGATACAAACGGTTCAAATTATGATAGTAGATTCGAGGTGAGCCCACAAAATATGAGTTTGAGGAGGTCCGGACGGACGAGATGAGAGGAGCTGATGATCCCAGGGACATAAGTATAATTTACCAAAGACGGTCAAGACAAATATCCATGTCATAATATTCCTAATTAAACTAGCTAGGCACGTAGCATCCACAAAAATTGTTTGATCGATGAACAAACTTAAGCATCTTAAAAGATTATGTGCAGAGGAATCTCCCCTAATCTGGGCATTATCGTGGCAGTTGTTAGTATTTCTAATTTAAAAGATTCCTAATATATATTATTATCTACATGAAAAAACATCATTGAATTTACGTAACGACAAACCATTCATGTTTATCCTTATGGTGTTTTTCGATTTTTTTTAATTAAAAAAAACAGGGATACATGTGAGAGGTTATGCTAATTTGGAGTTTTCCATGTATTTTCTTTTTTAGTTCTTAGTATTTCAAGCTCTCTTTGAAAATACATATTGTAGAAATTGAAATACAAATATCCCCACACATGAAAAAAAGAAAAAGAAAAAGGATTATAAAGAAAAATGTCATGTAGAAGAGATAAAAGTCGACTATGGGTACCGACCCCATGTCTGTCGATAGGGGTGTCTGAGAACCACTTCAAGGTCTCACACGAACGATACGAGCCATTTATTATATATCCCCGAAACAAAAATCTTGAAAATCAAGTGGGCGTCTTTTGCTTTGTATTATGAGGGACTCCTTCAAAAAAATAACAAGTCAAATTTATGATTACAACATTCATGGATTCAGACAATGTGCTAGGGCTGTTCCACGAAATTGACTTAAACTCAAAACTAATTTATTGAGTTTTGCGAGACAGGTCACTCTCTTATAATACATCCAACTCAAAAAACTAACTTAAGTCAATTACTGACTTAAGTCAATTTTGTGGAACAGTACATCGTACAATATCCATTTTCTCTGTATCTATATCTACACCTACATTAATGAAAAGGAGACTAATTGACCATAATCCAAAAACTTATCAAACCAAATGTTTTGGAAGCATGGTTACTTTGGAAGCCCTACAAGGAAACAAGTTGCTCAAATGTTTCCTTGCAAAGAAGCTTATTTTAGACATCGAAATGAACAAACTAGAAGGAAGGAAATTATAACAGGCTTCTGAACAAGTTAAACAAGCAATTAGCTGGTTTAATTTTCTCTTTGGGTAATTTAATAGGACCCAATCCCTATTAACATGTCCCCCACCTGAGGGGCCTCTACCCTTAATTGGTCCCCCCATCTAGTGGTCTAAAACCACTGTGTCACACCCAATAGGAACCAGCCACGTGCACGGTCTGTTTTGTGTCGGCACATCTCTTGTTGTGCTTTGATCTTGACTATGGGACACAATTTAGGGTGTGAGGTCCACTTGGGAGTCCTAAAGAATAATTTATTATAATTTTTATTTTATAATATTTTTTAAATTGTTGATAACAAATCACTTTAATCGGATAACTGTAAATACTGATCTAATCTCTCAATATCTCATTTAAAATCTTGATTCATAATGAAATATGAAAAAATTGTAAAATTAGATTAACCATTCACTGTCATTCAATTGAGATAATGCTTTGCAGGCTAACTCGAAAACTCAATTTAAAGCTAGTGAATTTATTGGATCATTTGTATAAGGCCACGGAATAGGCTCCACACACCTTATGCACGTAATCCGTGCACTAGGATCAGGGGCGGACTCAAGGGGGTCATACGGGGGCACGTGCCCTCACTGACCCCTGGACAAAATTCAAAAAAAAAATTAATATTATATATTTAGCATAATTATGTAAAATAACGCTATATTTAACATACACACTCATATATATCTCAAAATAAAAATGTAGAATTAATTCTATACTCATTTTCTGTTCTTTTTTTTTTTATAAAATATATGCATTATAAACATTATAGCCTATAATAAATGTCTTAATTTAGCAAGATCGTTGACTAGAAAAAAAATTGCACGATTATAATCAATAAGGTGCTCCCATTGGTTTAGATTCATGGGTCCGCCACTGACTAGGATTTTGTACCTGATGTTTTTTTTTTTTTCGATTGGGACACGGAAAAAAATTTCCTGGCGTGTGGTGGTCTACCTGAAATAGATGGACTACAAATCTTCACATTGTGGATGTATGTGAGTCACTTCAGAGATTGGGTCTGCTTTGCCTTTCGATTACCGGAAGAAGATGTATTTCCTCCTAGGCTTGTCTACGGATCGGTTTTGAATGAATTGGGCCGATAAGGAGAGTGGAAAAGCACTATTGAGAGGATTAAATACAAACCGAATCAACTAAAACTAGAATATCAAGATCCGCATCTATCTGTAACATACCTTGGATGGGTTTCCGGACCATTCCTCTGACCCAAATTCCTCGTTGTTTTTTAAACCGTGCATTTTATATGCAAAAAAATAACTACTATTTTTGGATATTTGATTGTGTTATTAATCATTCGTATGCAATAGAAGGTTTATTTGATTTTGATGAAGGCAGAGATTAATCATGTATTAGATACGAACAATCACAATTGAAATGGACTTTAAGATATTCCAGTGAACAGAGGTTCTGATGATTCATTTCTATCGGGACAAATTTAACTTGTCCAATTTATTCAACTTTTTAATCCTATACGACTTTTTATATGACTGATTTACATAATGAGAATTTTCAAATGAATAATTTCGTGATTTATTATATGGGACCTAATGAACAGACCTAATGTTTTTCATATAAGGCTCACATGGGATGGAATTAATTCATATATGCACATCAATTTTTTGGTACATTTAGTAAAACATCATTATCCTCTAACTGGATGAGGGGCAAAATGCGACTTGCCTATAAGCCGGTGAACATCCATAATTAGTAATGGGCACGTTGTCAATTCTGGACATTACTATCTCCATAAAATACAGACAATGAACCATCCACTATAGAAGGCAATTGCTTCAACCAAACCTCCACCAAAAATGGAGAAAACGCACGTCTGCCGATTTCTTTCCATTTTTGGACTTCGTTTCGGCTTCCTAAAGATTGGTTTTGGAGTTCCCTATTTGGTTTTTTTAGGAAACATAATTTGGAAAGTATTCTGACTTTAGTAAGCAATTTGTGACTAAAAATATAGTCTTCCTTTCTCATTCTGGTTTTGGACTGCTTGAGTGCATCCCTTTGAGAGACCCTTAGGGGATCTCATCTGAAAATGGTTCTTGGTATGATCTTTATTAGTTTTTGGTTTTCCCTTTCATGGTGGGTTTTGTAGGCCTTTGACCATCTGGAAGATCATCTGTTTCTGCGATTCTTTCTAGTTGAAACTATAGGGTTTCTTGAGAATTATCTGTTTCTGTGTGACATCCGGTCACGTCTGTGGCATCCTATTCTGTCTGCGTCTCTTGGTTAAAAACCCTAGGGTTTTTTTGAGACTTGATGAGAGAGAATCTATTTTGGTGCTAGATTCCTTCTGTATTGGGTTTTGGTGAGAAAATTTTGTAATGAGTGTCTTTTGCGAGAGTTTTGTTTGTTTGTCACCATTGTAGCTCTTCGAAGCATGTTCTCTTCACATAGTGGAATCGTCTCTCGTTTGCTTGCCCCGTGGAGTAGGTTTACATCCGTAAGCCGAACCACGTAAATCTTGGTGTCTCTCTTATTTTTTTTATGCTTTTGGTTTGGTTTCTCCCCATTTTTGCATATTTTTAATTTGTTACTTCTCCAATATCATGACCATCAATAATCTTGGGTTGCGGTTGGGTTCTTCGGGGGACCTGCTGCACAGCAAACTGGTATCAGAGCACGGGTTTGACCTAGGCGTCGGTTTCTACCCCTGGGTGAAGATATAGGGTTTCAGTTTTGGGCTTGGGTTTTCATCCATAGCGTCCATTTTGTTCCGCTGCTTAGGTTTTCGGTTGATTGTTGTGGTTGATGATTTTTGGGAGAAGTTTGATTCGGTGGAGAAACTTGGAAACTTGGCGATGAAGATTCTCGGTTTCAAAATTTTTCTAGATTCATTATCAATTTGCCATTCAAGATGAGTGGATTTGAAATTTTGGAATTTTTTCCTTGAAGATTTTCTTATAGGTAATGTCCATGCTTATGAGAATTTGGAGGTAGGAAAAATTCGTTTGGAGTTGGATGATGCAACCGTTTGAATTTAATGAATATCGGATTTGATGGAGAATCTCATCAATTTGGAGGTAAACTTTTTTTGGTAATTTTGTTTGTAGTTTTCCTTGTCATTGGATTTGGGTGTATCTCTTTGGTTATGTTTTATGGAATTTGCACGGGCTTGTTAACTTGGTGGAGATAGATCACTTGGATATGTTTGGTTTTTTGGGCTGCTGATAATTTGGTAATTTGTTTAAACCCTTTGAACGCCTTGGGCTTTTGTGGCATCAGTCGAAGACGATTGGTTTTGGTTAATATTGCATCTTGGGTTTGCCGTTAGGGTTATTTATTTTGGTTTTGGGCATCTTCTAGTATCCCTCGAAGATGTTTTGGAATTTGATTTTCTGGCTAGAACTTGTTATCTACCAATTTTTGGAATTTTGGTTGCGCGCCTTTTTCCGATTTGTTTGTGTTTTGGTGTTTGCTCCATACTTCAAAACTTGGCTCTTTTTGAGTAGTTTGAAGTTATGTTCCAGTACTTCAGAATTTAGTTAGAGTTTGTTTGACTAGCAATCAATTTGGTTTGGTTTGTGGAGAGCTTGATTAGGGTTTTTGGCTCGCTCTCTTGCCCGTGATTCGTTTGGTTGGAAGATTGGATTGTGATTTGTTTCGCTCTCTCATTTGGATATTCGTTTGGCTTTCTTGGTTTGACTCGAGCTTTTGGGTGGAGAGCAATCTGTTTGGTTGGCAAAATTTGTTTGGTTCGATAGGTCTCGAGCATTCATTTGTTTGGTGAGAGCTTGGTTGCTTCCGTATTTGAAGATTGGTTTGGGTTTGTTCGATGTGGCTCGGACATTGGTTTTGGATAATTGGCTTTGGCTTGATATGTCTTAAGCATTGGTTTGGGCTTGTGCGGATTGGTTCATGTGTATGGGCACTTTGTTCGTTTGCAATCCGTTTGTCTTCGGTTCGTCGGCTTTGTTTTGGCTTGGTGTTTGGTAGTCGAACATTTGTTTGGCCTTTGTGATTCGTTGGTTTTATTTTGGTTTCGCATTGGTTTTAGACATCTCGCCAAGGTGGAGATTTGTGGGAATTTGTTCGTTCAGTTTTGGTTCGCTTGGGTATCTCGCCAATGTGGAGATTTGTTAAAATTCAACTCCATTTTAGGTTCACTGGAAAAACCGCCCGGGAGGGATTCAGGGCTGCCCGAGCGGGTTTGGCAAATTCGGCCTATAGTTTGTTAGCTGGAAAAACCGCCCCGACGGATTTCGCAGATTTGGTCCGTTACGGCTTCTAAAAAAACCACCCGGATGCGCAGAAAACGCGCGTCAGCTGATTTCATCCTGTTTTTAGACTTCGTTTGGGCTCCCTAAAGATTGATTTTGGAGTTCCCTATTTGGTTTTTTGATTCTATATGCATAGGAAATATAATTTGGCAAGGATTCTGGCTTTAGGAAGCAATCTGTGGCTATAAATATAGTCTTGCTCTCTCATTAGGTTTTGGACTACTTGAGTGCTTCCCTTTGAGAGGCCCCTAGGGGGTTTCATCTGAAAATTGGGGTTCTTGGTATGATCTTCATCAGTTTTTGGTTGCCTCTATCATGGTGGGTTTTGTAGGCCTTTGGCCATCTGGAAGATCATCTGTTTCTACGATTCTTTCTTGTTGAAACCGTAGGGTTTCTTGAGAATCATCTGTTTCTGTGTGACATCCGGTCACGTTTGTGGAATCCTATTCCGTCTGCGTCTCTTGGTTAAAAACCCTAGGGGTTTTGTGAGACTTGATGAGAGAGAATTTGTTTCGGTGATGGATTCCTTCTGTATTGGGTTTTGGTGAGAGAACTTGTAATTGGAGTTGGTGAGTGTCTCTTGGTAGAGCTTTGTTTGTTTGTCACCATTGTAGCTCTTCGGAGCATGTTCTCTTCACATAGTGGAATTGTCTCTCATTTGCTTGCCACATGGAGTAGGTTTACATCCGTAAGCCGAACCACGTAAATCTTGGTGTCTGTCTTATTTGTTTTTGCTTTTGGTTTGGTTTCTCCCTATTTTTGCATATGTTTAATTTGTTACTTCTCCAATATCATGACCATCAATAATCTTGGATTGCGGTTGAGTTCTTCGGGGCCCGCCGCACAACACTTTGAGACTAAGTGAACAAGTAGCCCCTGACAGAGAGCTCAACAGAAAAGAAAAAAAAAAATTCATGTGGCAGACTCCAATTGATTGGGATATAAGACTCAGCTTAATTTTGTTTAATAATGGAGTAGAACCGTAAACTAAAAGAGAAAATATAACTAAAGAAAGGAAAAAAAACTCAAAACTTCTCAATCTCGCCCTTTATTATATAGCCACACAGCTGGCCACCGCTTGTCACCAGGGCCGGCTAATAGGGGAGGCGGGGGAAACACGGGCTTTGGGCCTCCAAAAAATGTTAAAATCGAGGGCCTCCAAATTTTGAGTACCCCTATATATATATATACATCCATTTATTATGCCCAAATATTTTTACTCTAATCCTCTTCTACAAAAACAAATTGGCCCAATTAAAATTTAGAGGCCCAAAAAGATCCAATAACAAAAATTTAGAGGCTCAAGTGATGGATTTTGAGATATTGTAATAGTTGCACTTTTTTGGGATAACCCTATGTATACTTTTGTAATGTTAAATTTTATAATGGTGTTTTTTGTACAGAATTCTTTGTCGATCAACTTTTGTATGAAATATATAGGGAGACCTCATTTAAGGGGTTCGCTTTCAGCCTCCAAAACTTATGAGCCGGCCCTGCTTGTCACTTCACAGCCCGTTGCCTACACTGCGCCGATAGCCCCCAGAAAACTAACTCTGACCAAGACCGCCACAGGAGACAGGACCACCAAGTAAAAAAACGGGCAACATGAATGTGGTCGATGGATAGATGAATGGGTAGGAGTTTAATGCCGAGGTGGAGGGGAAGATGAGGAGGAGGAGCGGGCGGAGGTGGAGGATAAGGAGCCATCCACCAGCCCACAAAGAAACCCCAGCTGCTGGAAAAGTGTAGAGATAAGGAGGAGAAAAAGTTCGATGTCTAAAGGCAAATTATGCCATCACATTCCCTTTCAAATTTACAACGTTTTTCATGCCTATCAGTTCCTAAAAAATTAAATCCTTAAAAGTAACTTTATCAAGAAAAGCACATTCTTTTTGCTTGGGATAAAAGACATGGCTCAAGTGGGAAAGCAAGGGAAAGTAAAACCATCATCCTAGAAGATCATCGATGCACTCCGTGATAAGAGTAGCCCATTGGGTTATACTGATCATATATATCCACTACTGCATAGTCAACTTTTAATCTTCTTTGTAGTCTATCCAATCAAATCATGTTTGATTCCTATATATCCTCCATTTTTTTTATTATTACGTACGTAGAAAAATACAAGTATCAGAATTACATTAATAAAAAATAATTCAACAATTGCAATATATCCAACCAACTAATTACTTCATTAAGTGGAGAAATAATTTGAACAATTACAGGAAAAATATCACCCACTTGGATGGGAGATTTGAATACCTGACCTTATAATGAGATGCAAGAGTTTTGAACAACTGAGATGAGATAACCCGTTGCTTGATTCCAATTCTTTATGTACATCCTGATGTATATTTTTGTATTTATGGTACTTATCTCTATTTTTCGATAACTATGGCCCTTGAAGGTTGAGAAGAGCTTTGATATGGGAACCCCATCATCTAGCATGGCTCCATCAATTATGTAACTCCCATAAGAAAATAACAAGATCAGCAATTTATAAGAAAATCGAGGGTAAACTATATGATGGTGGAGAAATGCTACAGTAGACAATTCTATTTGTCTTGGTACTACAATGTGCACCACTTAAAAACCCAAGTTAGAATAATACCTAATATCTAAACTAAAAATCATACCATTTGCGTAAAATTCATAATATGAACAAAATTCGTAACATGTAATTATCGTAAAATTCATAATATGAACAAAATTCGTAACATGTAATTAATTGTTATGAATTTAATTAGGTACAATATTTATCAATTTCTTTTATCCAATTCAATGGGTACGTGCATATCATACAATCCAAACGTAAAGTGTACATGTGGTGTATATTCGCCATAAAAATGTACTACCCTTCTGCATCAAAAGCATCCTGCATATATTTTGTAAGCGTAATTGCATTGTCACAAGTGAGATCAGGGTTTGAGTCTCGGCAGAGGCATTTGGAGTTTAAGGTTATAGATAGTTTCTATACTCCTTTGGACTAACTTACTAACCCACCACTGATATATATTCAATGAAAAAAGAAAAGAAAAAAGAACTAGTAGCATGAAACAAGCAATTGGTAGATTAACACCGGCCCCAATAAAATCACATCACACATACTTTGGGGACAATTCTTTTTCTTGAAATTTGTTCACTACCATGTTTTTTTTTTTTTTCTCATGTTGAATCAAATTTGCTTTATTGAAAACGTAGCACCTTTTGGTTTTTATAAAGGATATTTTGTATTGGGAGATTAACACCACCCCAATGAAAAATCATCTCACACATCTTTTTCTGATGTTGAATCAAATTTTCTTTATTCAAAACTTAAGGGTATCTTTGGCCGACAACTTCTCATTTTCAAGTTCTTCTTTTTAGATTTTGGCTGTTTGACCGACAAAATTCAAAACACATTAAGACAAAATGAATTCTCAAAATTTGAAAATTGGAGTAAGAACTCAAAATGAGCTCCGGGGCTACTTTTCTCATTCTTCCATTTCTGATTTTCTTCTTCTACTCTTGTTGCAAGATACGTATATTTTGAATATTTCTCCAAAGTAACACTCATATACCAGATTCAAAATATATTATGATCATAAATTAAAAATCTAAAAAGTTAAAAATAGAAAGTTAAAAACATCCCTTTTGCATCTTTTGTTTTTTCGTACAAAAGAAATTTTGTATAGGGTGCTGCACTGTCGATGAAATCTGTGGATTCCATTGTTGAATGGTGGAGCTAGGACCCAATTGGGTGAGTTATAGATTTGATAGGGAACAATATTTCATAAGTGGATTCTGATTTGTGCCACACACCCTCCTGACATGACTTAATGAAAGAAGGCCACACAAACATACAGAGGGGATTTTTTTGAGTTGGCATTGCTTAGGATATATGCCTAACAGCATTAAACCCAAAAACTCTGCGGTTAATTCATTTTGAATATTGGGTCAATTTACGCGTATCTAGAATAATATTTTTTTTTAAAGATATTTTTGCTAGAATTATTTTTGGCTTACAGTTTTTCGACAATTTTGTGAAAACAGATTAAAAAGTTTGTCTTTTGAAATAAGAATACTCATTGTTCTTAATTATACCTCATTCCTGAATTTTGTAAAGCTGGAATATATATAATCTTTTCCAAATGATTACTCCTAAAACAAAATCTCAAAAATCATTAGCAGCAGAAGCTTGAATATAATATTTCCTCAGTTTTTTTTATTAGAAATGTTATCGGTTTGGAAAATGTATTGAAAAATTTACATCAGATACACATTAACAGGTGTGACTCCCACGCTAAGGGCTTCTATAGGACCCACACATATTTTATGAATGAAATACATTTTTTGGAGCACTTTTTCTGGTACCTGTATCACCACTATTTTACCAATAGTTGAACTTAAATTTTTTAATTGAATAATAGAACTTAATTTGGTCACATGCATGCAAAGGAGATAAGCCAAAAAAAATTAAATGCTGCCAACTCATGTTTTCCCTCTCTTGGATCCCACAACCAAGCTCAATTAGACACATCCAGTAATGCATATGCCACTGATCTAGACATCCCCTTGTAGGTAGGGTACCCTATGAATGAAGGGTGTTGAGTAGTCAAGTTTATCCTTTTGATTGGATTTGAAACATAACATATGAAGATAGGGAGAGTACCCTAGGTTGGGTACCCTATGAATGAAGGCTTTGTTTTAACAGAAATTAGGAAACCTTAATTTCTCAATGGATGGCCCAAACATGGTGGTAGGTGAAACCACCTTTTGTATTGCAATAAACCTAAGGGTACAAAAAAAAAAGATGTACAGAAAATGTACAGATGGCTTAAGGGACCCACTTTTGGGTTCCACATGAATGATCCGAATGTTCATTAGTTTTAAAAATTAAAAAATTAAAAAAATCAGCTAAATTCAATATGCGTAACTGGTTTATCCAATATTACAAAATAAGATCCAATTTGATATTTGAATTGATTGTATTATCCATTTCCTTTTAATTTGATGAAATGATTTTTAATGCTTTCAAGTTATCGAGTATTTGTATTCATGATTTCAAAAACGAGTTGTACAGAGGTGGAATATACTTGTAAGACGGATTGTCTTGTTGGACTGTTTTTGGCCATAGATGAATCGTACTAGTATGATGGTCTAATTGAAAGGGTTTGCCCGGTCAAATATACTTCCAACTCAAAATATTTTCTTGACGATTATCGAAAGAGTTTGCAAATCCTGGTGCTGCAGGGTGGAGACGGCCTTGGAGGGTTTGCTCGATCGTTAAATTCAAGGCAATTTGAGATGTTAAGATTCTGGGATTTGGGCCCAATTTCTTTCTTGTGGATTGCTTTTATCACAATCCGAATGTGGGCTTCAGTCCATTTGGTGATGGACCGTAGGAAGAAAACTATAGTAGTAGCCTAGTAGCTATTGTCAAATTCGTTGTTGAGAACATGTGACTATGAAACTTTTTTTTTTATCATTCGTCATTACTAATCTATTACATAAGGGAGGGGAAATGAGACTCGATCCTGAGATGCAGTGTGGGACATCCAATAACTCTATTGCATGAGCTAGCCACCACTTGCAGAACTAAGTGAAAGAAATAAAACTTACAGAAGGATTCTGAAAAATATACCTACTAGATAGAGACATTTACGACTATTTTTATGGAAAAAATGTTATGGAAAAAATGTTATGGAAAATATCTGGCAAATGATAGAGACAAGTCATAAATTTCCATACAAATATTGTTTTATTTGTGCAAATTAGAAAATAAAGCTAGGGTTTAATGCAAGTTTAATTCAAGTCCAAACACAGACGCCAGCAAAATTCCATGATCCAAAGTTAGAAACAAAGCAATCTAATCTAATGCCCCAGAAAATCCGGCTAGGGCTGAATTCTCCTGTTGGCTGTTGCGTGGGTTCCCGCCCTCCATAGTGATGATTCATTATCTCAAAATGTTGTTATAGTTTTGCCTAATCCACACTTGAATCTTGCGTCCCATCTTTGTCTAGCCTAGTTTGGCATCATCGGGAGAATACCCTCCACCGCAATTATGTTTCAAATGTCTGGTAGCGCTTTATAGCAATTCTTAAGCACCTTCAGGCGAATATCGTCGTTCCAATCATAGTAGACCTAAATTTAGACATCTTCATCATCATGAACAGTAATTATAGTGTTAGGTCGATGCATTATAGATACCGAAATTTAGATATTTACGATTTGTTAAGCACGGTTTTTTATAAGGAGGATGGACAACAATACCTAAAGAAAGTATTGAATCAAGAACCATTTTAGTAACTCCAAGAACAATTTTTCGAAAAAATAAAAAAAGGCCGTGACAACAAAGAAAAGAATCGTGAACAAAGTTCAACTCACTCATGTTGGCATTATCCTAAGCTATTCTTGAATTTTAGTGGAGGAATCAAGAGATTTTGAGGCAAAATTTTGGCTGCACTAGCAGCAGCAGAAAACGTAAGAACGGGGAAGTGAGAGGTTGCTCTCTGTTTCTCTCTTTTTCAAATCGGGCTTCTTCTCTTGCTTCTTCATTTTACCAATATTCATATTAGGGGTCCTTCCATAATAGAGTTGGGCTTGACAAAACAAATGAGCCCAATAATAAAAAACATAAACTAGCCCAACAGAATTAATCGAAAAAAAAAATACAAAGCATTAACACTCCCCTTAATGTTCCGTTGTGACACCTTACATTTTCCTAAACTATTGAGACTTTTCCTTTGAAAAAGCTTTGGTGAAGATGTCCGCTCCTGAAAAGCCAAGAAGTCATGGCTTTTTTTTTTTAAAACTTTTTCTTGGATTTTTTCAAAAATATGTTTGGTTTTGGTCATATTTTTTACTTTACCGATTTCTCTCTGTCGCATCTGGGACTTCGACCAAGGGGGAAAACAAGGTCGAGTGATCCAAGTGACATTCAAAGGCAACGTGGGTTTTACAGCTGAGACATGGGCTGAATTTTTTTGAAAATAGAAAATAACTCAGAGTCGTCACCTGGCAAAGAGTTTAGGTGTGCCAAGTCACCCCTTGAATAATTTGAAGACGATTCAATTGTTTTGAAAAGAAAGATTTTCTCTGGTTGAAAGACCCGATTTTGAAATGAGTGATTCGGGCCTCTTGCATTCTTTGACAATGAAATTTATCAAAACCAAGAGGATATTTTTATTTGTCGAAGAAAGTTTGCAAGAACTCTTCTTGAGAAGTTCAAGATGAGAGATTGCAAGCAGGTTGCAACCCCTTAATTTGTGAATGGGAAATTTTCAAAAGAAGATGGAAGCAAAAAGATGGACGAGTCTCTTTATAGAGGCTTGGTTGTAAGCTTGTTGTATTTGACCATCACAAGACCGGTTATCATGTATGCTACAATTGTCCCGATTCATGCATAATGCAAGCCAAACTCACTCTGGAGTAGCTAAGAGGGTTTTGAGAAAAATGTACTGTACAAGGTACACTTGATTTTGGTATTTTGCATGAGAAAAATGTGAATGCAAAATTGCTAGGATTTGGTGATAGTGATTGGGCCAGATGTGTTGATGATAAAAAGAGTATTTCCGGATATGCTTTTACTCTTGGTTAAGGGTGTCTTCTCATGGGTATATCTAAGAAGCAACAAACCGTGGTGCAATCTACTGCCGAGGCCGAGTATGTTTCGGTATCATTGGCAACTTCTCAAGCTATTTGGCTAAGGAGGATCTTGGAAGACATTGGTGAAAAGCAAGGAGAAGTTACTCTCATTTTGTGCGACAACAAATTCGCTGTTGTAATGACAAAGAGTCTAGTCTATCATAACCGCACCAAACACATTGTCATTAAGTATCACTTCATTCGGGAGGTTGTGTAAGATGAAGTAATTCAACTCAAGTATTGTGCAACCAAAGACCAATTACTCAATTCCATGGCAATCGGACAAGGTTTGACTATCGATTGAATTATACGCACATGGTAAATACAAATCTTCATGTCTAGAGAGGCCACTAACCCTAACATACCAGCCAAGATTTACTAGTTTTGTGGCAGTTGATGGGGTGCTTTTGGGCTGTGGAGGCGTTTTGATTGGCCTTGGTGACTTGGTGTATAGCGATCGGGTTGTCATTGGGGCAGCAATAGGGGCTTGTTCCCCGGGTTTCCGACGATGGTGGTGGCATCGATTGTTCTCTTCCGGTGGCCGTGGTGCGTAGGTGCAGGCTGCTTTGGTGGCGGGACTTGTGCTTGCTGTTTAAGGTTTTTAATTGTTGGGCTTGGCCCATTTTATTTGGGCATTTTTAGGCCTTTGGAGGTTTTATGTGTTGAATGTATATCTGGGTTCTTTGACCCATTGGGGTGTTGGGGCTTTGGCCATTGGGTGTCCATAATTGGTTCCTTGCCAATCATTGGTTTTGGGTCTCGATTTTGGCGGAATTTTTTGCTCTTTGAGCATGTTCTGCTGTTTCCTTATCCTATTAGCCTTGTATCTATTTCAAGATCAATGAAATCTTTTTGCCTTTCAAAAAAAAATTTACTAGTTTTGTGATCACTTACCAAGTGTTTGCAATAGCACCTGATCATTGCATAACTAAGAAGGACTTCCATGATAAATAATTCTCCACCACAACTACGTTTAGAAACTAGTATGTTTTTATCCAGAATCAGTGGTCAAATTAAGATCATGACCCACTACCTGATAAATAACACTAGAAGAGCTAAATATCCCAGAATCAGTGGTCAAATCAGTTGTTACAGAGTTTAATTCGACAGACTAATAATCTCTTCTAGAAATGAGAGAGACAACCATACATTTTCCAATACAAATATTAAGCTAAATATCCCCAATTAATAGCTTTCGTCATTTTATTTCTTCTAATCATAAAACATAACAGGAATAAGTGAGAGTTTTAGCTCAAGTCCATAGGCGGACACTACTTGTAAAATTCCATGACCCATGTGTTACAGGTAAAGCATTCCAATTTGATGCCAGAAAATCCAGCTCCAATGGCTAGGGCCAGAAACTCTTGTTGTGTGCGCGCCTTGCCTCCAAACTCAGCCATCATCACCAAATCCAACTGGAAAATGAATTTTGTTGCATCGCTACTATCCGGTATTACTGGAAGAATTCCCTCCGCCACAATTACCTTCCCATTGTCTGGTAGAGCTTTATGGCAATTCTTTAGCAAATTCAGACATCGATCATCACTCCAATTATGAAGTATATACTATATGTCATCACATACATTGCCATCATCATCAGCAACATTATTAATTATAAATCGACGCATCGTAAATTGAAAACATTTTATCTAGTTGAAGAAGAATGCTACAGGGTATACGTACGCCTCCTTCTACATATTTTTTTGTACTTGTTACGTATTCTCTCTGTTCCAAATTGCTGGTCACTTTTGGGAATTTCAATTTTTAAGCAGATATTCAATAGCTGCATTCAATAAATACATTCACATTAAACAGATTCATTAATTTTCAACAATGCCTTTATATTTCAACTTTTGAATGAAATTATTGTTGTTTGTAAATGGGTTATTTTGGAAGATTGAAATTTTTTTGTTTTGACTTTTCAAAATGGACTAACAATTTGGAACATTCCAAATAGTACAAGCAACAACCAATTTGGAATGGATGGAGTATGATTTTGGTACTTGTTATGTATGGTTTTGGTCAGGTTACAAAACGTTGTAGATTCACTATTCACACGAACAGTCACGGTAAACTTGTTACTATGATTTTGGTACTTATTATGATCCGTTATGGGTTTTTCACTGTTCACGTTATTATTCATGGATTCGCATTACTATTCATGGTAATCTACCAAAATATATATAACAAGCACAAAAAACATACGTAATGGAACGTATAGTACGACTTTCAAGGGGCCGGGCTGTTCCCTAGTTTAAATGTATCGCAAAGTTACCAATGGATAAATCCTATTCATCCTAGTAACTTACTCGTTTATTGATTTGATCTTGTGATTTTGAAAGAAAAATACAATCAACATCAATTGAAGCTTGATATCAACATCTTAAAGGATCAACTTGTGAGACAGTTCATCAGCCTTAAGGGGAGCGCTTTCTTGTGAATGATATTTTTACCTCAGGGATGTGTAAGGCGATATATATACACACGCACCAAGCTTCTAATAAAGGATTTTTTACTTTGGTACGGTGCAGACCTCATATATAGTTTCCGGTCGTATTTCGATGATCCAAACGTTCAATGTGTTTAAAACATGTTTTTTAAGGGTCCACGTGTGGAATCAGAAAAAAATATGATTGGAAAGGGCTTGATGTAAGCAGTTTATCATACAATTGTATATATGCAGTTTTATAAAAAAAATGCTTCAATCAAGTCCTTCCCGGTCAATTTGTTTTGCTGATTTCTCGCAAAGACCCTTAAAAACATATTTCAAACACATTGAACTGTTTGGATCATCAAAATTTGATCGGAAAAGGGTAGGTCCGCAGCATAACACAGTAAAAGATCCCTTATATATACATATACATATATATATAGATCCTCTTCTAATAAGGGATCCCTTATTTTTCTTGTATGCAGACTTCACCAAATTCTTGACTGACGATCCAAACCGTTCAATGTTTTTAAAAAAAGTTTTTAAAGGTTTGAATCGTTCAATCATAAAAAAAAATGACCGGAAAGGGCTTGATCCGATCAATTTTTGATAAAACTGTATTCCCCGCGGGGATCATTAAGTAAGCGTTTTAAAAACATTGAATGATTCGGATTGTTAAAATTTTATTGGGAATCGTGAAGTCCGCATTTAAACAATATAAGGGATCCTTTGTTAGAATTTAGAAGTTTTCCGTGTATATGTAGACATATATATATACACCCCTGAGTTGTACAAAAATGATTATTTTTAGAAAAAGAATGTAGAAATTAAAACTCACCTTTAGGAAAATGGCATCGCCTTTTGGAACACTTTCAAACATATCTCCTCCAACATGTTCCACACCTGCACCGGACTTATGTAACTGTAACTTCTAAAATGAGCTGATATATAATACCTTTGTACAAATAGGCATTTTGAACATAATCAATGGCAAATGATAGAGATGTCAACGCACCAGTTATCATTAAGAGCATCTCCAATGGAAGAAACAAAATTTTACATCAAAGACGTACTTTAGTGACCCATATGGCAAGTTAAAGAGTTATTAACTCCAAGGGACTCTTCAATTGTTAACTTTTTAAATCATCTTTCTAGTACCTAAAGGGCTCACTTTGCCCTTGAAATCAACAATTCACCAATAATAGGCATTAAATTTGATGAACTGACAATTTGAATAGTATTTTCTCTCTTCAAAATTGAGAGAGAGAGAGAGAGAGAAAGAGAGAGCGCTACACCAAATAGGTTGCTTTCTACAAATGTAGTTTGGTTTGGGTTTTTGCCACGTATTTCTCCCTTGGATATGCTCTTAACAACTCAAATGAAGTATATACATAATTAACTTAAAATATATAAGGTCTCAGGTTCGAATCCTTGTAAGTGTCATCATAATTAACATAAAAGAAATCCAAAATCTTTCTCTTATAGTTTCGAAGTTCGAAATCTCGTAAGTGATATCATCAAGTCTCGTCGATTCAATTCATATGGGAGTTTGTCCATGCTTTAATCGGACGCCATCAATGTTGGATAGTGAGATCAATTGCCTGATGATTAGTTGAGGTGTGTACGTATAAATTGGTCCAGACATGTTGTGTTATCGAGTAAAAAGGATTGAAAATCATACCTGGATAAGGTGGGGCATATTTGATAACATGTGGAAGGTCAAAATTAATAGCCTTGATATGTGGGTATTTGGAGGTGATCAAGTTGAGTGCGACACCAAGACCGCCACCAACATCAACAAGATCTTGGAGTTGCTCAAAACCCTTGTAGGAGTGCAGGATTCTCTTGATGACAATTGTGGTGAGGTTGAGCATGGCCTTGTTGAATACCTCATTGAACCTGGGATCTTTCCCATGGGACTCAAATACTGGCATCCCGTGAGCCCTGTCAAACGCAATCCCTCCTTCCAAAACTGCCCCTTTTAGTTCATGCCTAGTTAATTACGGTAATAAAATCATATAAGTCAATACAAACCATAGATGATATTCAGCCAATATTGAATTATAATTTGCCAATGTGATAGTAATTAGTAGTAATAGTGGCTGAAATTGATTAGCAAGGATCAAGGATTAAATATCGGTCAATACGCGATGTATCGGCCGATACGTATTGGTTTTTCAAGGGACCGATACACGGCCCGATACAGGCCGATACCAACCGATATTTGGCCGTATCACCGATACCCAGGGGCGGACCGGGTGGGGGTGGGGGGGTGCAAGGGGGGTGTTCGGCCCCTGCACTCTCCCCAATTTTCTACATATTTTTAGTATACTTTGAGATTTTTTTGTAAAATTACTGAAGAATGGCCTCCGCAAATTAGGCAAAAATGGCAATCCTGCGTCCGCCACTGCCGATACCATTACGTATCCCGATACCAAGATTGAAAACCTTCGCAAGGATAGATACAATTCACTGTAGCGGTCAATTTTTGATATTTTTTGGTGGATTATGAGCTCCAAATGCTTGAACCATTTAAATTGATCAACAGGACATAATTAGCAAATGCGACACTGAAAAGTGATGGTGCAGTTGATAGTGGTCAATAAGGCTCGATATAATTACTGAAGTTCATTGGTTGATTTGAGTAAGTGTTTAACCAATTAATTTGATCATTTAAATGAACATGACAAATTAGAAAATGTGATAATTAGTAAGATATAACCTGTAGGCTAGGGTTGGAGTAACCACCAATGGCTAATTTTATAAGAAGAATTTGTTAGTTTTGTTTTTTTACTTTTGTATCTAAAATACTATTGACAAATTTTGTCAAACAAAATGTATGTTTTGGCTCATTTATTACTTTGAAGTTTTTTTTTCCAATTTGATATATTTTCTTGTAATCTCTTGTCGAGAAAAATTAAACCTCAAATATGTCACAAAATTTTACCCAAAAAAATTATAGCTCATTAGAATGAAATTGAGAAAATCAAATATACACTTAATTTACGTAAAACGAATTTTTTTACAGAATAATAATAAAGTTCTAGTAAAATAGCATAGAACAACTGACTAAGCTCTAAAGAATTAATTTTAAGTCTAATAAAGGGTGAATGGGAAAATGGAAGAGAGGAGATAATACAAGAACTGAAGTACCGTTGTAACTGGTAACAAATGAATCCAACGGCCAGAACGAATTTGGAGCATCGAGTCCCCAAAGCGCTTTGGGGCATCCTAGCTGAATTCATAAAACATTCCGGAATCTTTTTTGGTTTTCGTTTTTTTAAACAGCGTTGCTAGGTACCCCGAAAATCAAGGGCGGTTGTACAGTGGGGCTGGGATGAATCCTGGACCCGCATTTTGAAAAAAAAAAAGATACTCAAATTCACAGACCACTGTTCTCGCACAATTGAAGAAAAAAAAGACCCTCGTTTCTGCCTTTCCGGGGATTTCTAGGGATTGGCAGCGGACAGCCATCTCTTTCTCTGCCTCTTGCTAATCATGATTTTCGCTTCTCCACATTCGAAGAACACAGTTCTCTGCTCTCCGAACACTCTCTGAGGCTCTCTCGGACACTTCTCCACTTCACTTCCTGCTGTGTGTGTGTGTATCAACGTGTATGTAGACTTGTGCAGGTAATCCCGCTGCAATCGTTCATTCAGGTACTGATATTGGTTGGCATGCCATCTCTCTCTCCCTCTCTCGTGGTGTTGATTTGCTAACCTCACGTCACTGCAGTAATATTTCATATTCCTTCTTTTTATACTCGTTAAGAGTGCAAGTAGGATACCCCTGCATCCCCCTTGAAATGTGCGTGAATGTGTTGTTATGGTGGTTACTAAGGGTGCAGGTGTGATACAGGGCCCCCCTCCTTTTTCTTAGTGGTTGTTGATTATGTATCCATATTTCATCATTGTAAATAATCGAACATGTGATATAATATTCATCTCTTTCATTTGATATGTAAATGAAAAAAACAATTTAAAAGGGTTAGAGAGAGTAGATTGTACAAACTTTTATCATTAACTTTTCCCATTAACTTTCCAAAAGTGTAAAATAATAATTGTACAAACTTTTACCCATTAGCTTTTAATAATACACACTAATTAAGGGACAACGCAAAATTAAATACTCAACAATAAAAAAGGGCCAGAGAGAGTAGACTGTTAAGACTACTTTTGTTTTATTTTTATGGATGATCAATCTTGAAAAATGTATTATGACTTTTTCTTTGACTATAGAATGAAAGGATGTTGATAGTTGTTCTTTTTTTTTTTTATTTACTTATTTGTTGAGTAAGGAGTAGAAAAATATTTGATGCTAGAATTTTTTTAATTATAACTCTGCCCCCGAACTCTTAATCCTAGCTCCGCCAAAAATTATCTCGAAAGTGAAATCCTTTGTTAAAGTTCACTTGGATATTTATTCGAACTATTACACTTTTGGGCTAGTTTTTCCATACTCAGCATTTTTTTCTTGAGCAAACGTAGAAAAATCATTTAAAAAGCAATTCATCAGAGCATCAGCATAACTATCAATGGGTTTAACTTGTTGGATAAAATGCTCGATGTACCCTTATTGAGCATCTATTGAATTCTTCCCTTGTTGATTAAAAAAAAAAAAACTATCAGTGGGTTTAATTTTTTGGATTTATCTATTAAAATTTTAAACATTTAAGAATTTTGTACTATAATAGAAGTAATTGAGATCTATCAAATAAGATCCATACTGCACATTAAATATATCATACTCTCTCCGTCATTTTTAAGTGTGTTACCTGGGAATTCCAACTATTTTTCTCTCATATCAACTTTTACATCTTTTACATATACTTTCCATTACTTACCCTTATCAATATAATAATACCCACAAACTTTTTAAAAATGAATCTACTTTTAAGGGCAAAATAGGAAATGTACCAACTAACTTTTTAAAGCATACACTTATTAAGGGACAACCCAAAATGAAAATGTACACACTATAAAAGGGACGAGGGAGTAGATTGTAAAAATATGAACAATTTAAAAATTGCATTGGAATCCAAACAAGACCAATAATTTGGGACGGAGGGAGTATGTGTTGGATGACTCGGTTACACAATGTACAAAACAATGATAACAAAACCTTAAAAAAAGAAAGTTCAACGAAGAAAAAAGAAGTCAAAAAAGACAAACCGAAAAAGGAAGTCAATTATAACGGATTTTGCTAGCAGGTTTAGGCCTTGTTCCACTAAAAAAAAGCTGGCTTCAGATTAAAGCAAAAACTACTTCGTTCTGCTAACTTCAAAAACCCAATAAAACCGACGCATTCCATTATAACTAAAAAAAAAAAACCCTTTAAACACCCAGCAGAAGCCAATCAATTAATGGAAAATTATGATTTTGCCCTCAACTTTTCTCGTCTGCCCTAACCCTCTCCATCCTTATCTCTCCCAACCTCATCTCTTCCTCCCGTTGTTCTCACAATCCCCCCTCACACATCTGAGACAGACAGAGCACACAGATCTCGCCCCACCTCTTCCTCCCTCTCACGAGTCATCACTCATCCCTCCACCACTGTCTCTCCTTCTCTCTCAACTCGCCTATTGCGGACATGTGGAGGGAAATTCCTGTTGAATTATCAGTTCGAGATTCCTTGTACTTGATTGAAACTCTAAACAGTAAGTGGGTTTTGTTTCGTTTGTTGCATAAATCTGTTTTGTTTTGGGATTTTAGACTATATTTCATTCTAGGTTAACTTTGCTTTGCTTCGCTTTTTTCAAGAACTGTTTGAGAAAATGTGCTATATATTTCTTTGAGAGCGGTAATTTTGAACACGCTTAAGAAAAATGAATGGGTATATGCTGAACTGTAGATGGACTTAGTGTTGCTATCTCCTTTGCCTCTGATAATGGTGGAATCCATTATAGATACCACCAGAGGTCCAGAACGTTGGGGTCCTATGCGAGAGAGAGAGAGAGAGAGAGAGAGAGAGAGTTGTTTGGTACAAGGGTAGATTGGTAAATTGGTAACAAGCCAAAAAATAAAAAAACCAAAAAAAATGGGTAGTGGAACAACCTAGCTTATTTCTAAAGCCAAATATCCAAAAAAAAAACCAAAAAACTAAAAAAGTCAAAAAACTGCGTTAGCGGAACACCCCCTTATTATTTTCCATTAACTTCAGTTATCTCTCCCTTCCTCCCTCTCTCTCCACATCCATGGACTCTGACGACCAATCTAATTGTAAATTGATTTTTCACCCTTCACCGAGTTAACTCACTGTCATCCCATATATCACTCACCCTCTCACCTTCCTCTTTTGCCGTCCACCACCCCACCCTATCTTTTACTCTCTACTAACTACCAGGGGCGGATCCAAGAAGAGGCAAGGGGGGCCAATTGATCCTGCTTGGATTAAAATTTTCTACAGACGTGTACATATATTTCTGAATATTTTGATAATTTTTCCCCAAGACCCTACATTCAATTCACTAGATCTTGCCCCAAGATATGAAATACATAGAACTTTTATAGATTATTGACTCACTGATAGAAAATCATGCGTCCACTGATAGGTGCCGAAAAGAACCTATTTGATCCTCTAATTCGCACTTTGGTAGTCCGTTTACTATGTTACTTGGCGAATCTTGATAGTTTTGTGGTGTTTGTAGGCTTTGGAAGGTGTTGGAACATAAAAAGGTGCAATTTAGATGTGTTAGAAGTGCCAAACGGGCAAATGAAGCACCTGTAGGACTTGCGGAGCATCATAGAAAGCAGTTTGAAGCTTGCAGAAATTCTAGTCCGGACCGACTTAATTCTAGTCCGGACCGACGCGTCCGAGAGAGACTAGGAAAACGCGATTCTGTGTAAATTTTAGGGTTTTGTTATAAATAGAGGCTTGCTATGTACGTTTTGGGGGTCCGAAATCAGTTCCAAACATTGTGAGAGGCAAGTTTAGAGAGAGAAACACAAGCCAATCCATGGGTTCTTCATCAAATCAAGCGTTCATCCTCACCTCCATGGCCGGCTAAACACTCATCTAGGGGGAAGATGAAGCCCCGTTCCAAGTAACTCTGTGTATGAGTAGGCGTAAGGTTTATTGACTCGAATCGATTGTTTAATTAAGAACATGTTTTCATTATAATCAGATGAAATCGATTTACTTCTTTCTATTGGTTGTGTATTTGTATCTGCAGTTTCAAATACCAAATTAAGCAATGGTTTTCTACGTTTGTGCTTGGGTAACTGAGATGGATTATGCTCGTAAGACGGATCGTGTCACTGGACAGTCCGTGAAAGAGACGGATTGTGCCAGCGAGACGGTCCGTGCTATGGGATAGTCCATGCCTGTTAACAACATAATTATTTTCTTGACAAATTGTGATTCAAATTAATGAACCTAGCTTACGCATAGCTTAGTTACGTGGTTGGGGTGGATTCAAAACCCTAGATTTCTCTCTCATAAGTTTCTCTCAAATTTCATTACTTGTTTCCTAAAAGTCCTTAAATTTCCAAAATCAATCACTCAAATCAAAATCTCTTTTCTCGAATTAAATTAGAAATTAATTGAAGCTAGCGTAACTTAGCCAAACTGTCTCCGTGGATCGACACTCGGACTTAGCCACTATTCTTCTGAGTAGTAGTTAATTCTAGGTAATTATAAATATATTTTTGGTACGGTACGACACGATCATCCACCCCTGCGGATTACCGAGCAATCTCTTCATCAACTAAGCACTCCCTTTTCATGAAGAAAAAAAGAAAATAGATTACAAAGGAGTAAAAGAAGCGAGTCTAATCCAGCACGTGCTGACCGTAAATTGCATTATTCTCAAAATAAGATGTAGGATAAGATGAACGGAATTAGGAAATCGATGGCAGTGAATCCTCCTTTTTTCTTCGACAGTTTTGAATCGGAATTTTGAATCTTTGATGTACTGAGGTGAGAGGTTCGATGATTCCAAAAAAAAAATGGTGAATCACAAACGAAGAGAGACGACGAACAGGCGTGTACCACTACCAACCCTTGTTGACGGATGTTGAGCTGAGGAATTTGGATTCATTCGCCCTTGGCTGGTGATGGGAACAGCCGAGAGAGGGATGTGAGATCTGGGTTGGAAATGAGTCAAATCGATTTAAAGATTGCAAATTCTTACTTTGATCACAGCGCCGTTGTCGCCGGAAATGTAGTCGGTACTGGAGTAGAAGTCTGGATTTGGGAAATGGAGACTATGGAGTGATATATGAGTGAGAGAGAGACAGAAATAAGCCAGTCTAACGGAAAAAATAACTCCGTTAATAAAAGCTGTTATCAATTTGACGGATTTGGACTGCAAGGGTAAATTGACTATTTCTTGAAGTTTATGAGTGAACGGGACATTGACGTCAAAGTTATGGGGTTTTTTTAAAATTTCCCCTACAAACTAATTGATTTAAACCAAATTGTCTATGAGATTTTGAAAAATAAATCTATCCCAAACTGCAGCAAACGGTTATATCATGTACATGCAGAAGTACTTACATTTTTGTCTAAGAAATAAGGATTTAACATATCGGCCGATACGTATCGATTTTTCAAGGGGCTGATACTGATATATGGGCCGATACAGGCCGATATTTGGCCGTATCACCGATACCGCTGCGTATCCCAATACCGAGATTTAAAACCTTGCTAAGAAAGGATACTGTATAAAATTATCCGACTGACATATTACTAATAATTACTCCCTCCGTCCCCATTTTATAGTCCCTGTTTGCACTTTTTGTTGTCCCAAAAAAATTGTCCCATTTCAAAACTAAATGGGCAATAGGTAATGAATTCTCTCTTTTACCCCTCCCTTTGAAATTAATACTACTAAAAAAGTAAGAAAATGTAATGATTGAAGGGTAAAATGAGAAAAGTAAATTTTTAAAAGTGTAATGATTGTGTTTTCTTATTTAGTTGGAATCCCCAAAAGGGACCATAAAATAGGGACGGAGGGAGTATGTTTCAGTAAAAAACAAACATATTAAGAGTATTCAAGAAAAAGCTGAATTTAACATGAATCAATTACCAGCCGTCCATGATGACCTTGTCGTGCCTGAGGATCATCAAGGGCGCTAACGAGCCTTCGTCTTGGTTGTTAACGAAGTATTTGGCCACAGGTGCCTGCCAGCCCATACAACCTCGTCGTCCTGACTTGGGCACCGGGAGGATAGGCTTCTTTCGAGGAGACAATCGAGCAAGTGAGAATCGAGTGGCTGACCAAGAAACGGAGCATACGATCCAGCATTTCTGGTATATTCGGGTTGCTACCGAGGGTGGCAACCTCGACACGATTTCAGAGGGAGAGAGTTGGGCTCCAGAACCTTCCTCGGCTATGATATCGAGAACTTGTAGCTCTATCAGTGCCTTCAACACCATTGGAAGCACTGAGGAGCCTATCACTTCCGTTGCATAGCTAAACTGCTTCTCTTCTTCTTTTTATTTATTATCACTGAAGCATGGCTCCATCTTTTCTCTCTTTTTAAGCAATTACTCTTCTTCTCTCTAAGTTAATAAGGTACTGCAGCCAATTCCTACAATTTATAGGAGTCAATCTATTACTACCTCTCTCCTGTTGGCATTTCTCTTTAACTACTATTTAATTTTGGTGGAGAAATCACAAGAAAATGGGCCTAAAAGTTGCTGCCCAAAAATAGGCAGCAGCAGCCGTAGGAACTAGGAAGAAGAAAACAGGGGAAGAGAGAGAGTAGCTTTGGAATCTCAGATTTGCACTTTTTCAAATTGGCAGCCATGCACCCTACTTTTTTTCATTCCAAAGATACCTTAAATGGTTCCAGAAACTTCACCTCCTGACACACACCTAATTCCAGCCGCGCGTGCGGCTACTCCGGTGGTCTGCCGGCGATCGGAAACGTCCTTTGGGATTGTCTCGGTCAGAGGAACACGGCTCTGAGTTGGATCTTGGCTCGAGCAGCCTGTACGAGCCAGAAGAGGAGGGTAAGGGTGAGCTCTACTCCGAGCTTTTCCGATCACTTGCTGCAATCTGTTTTGCGACAACAGAAATCACGTACCTATTCTAATCCGCTGGTTTATTACAGGTCTGTCTTGTTGTATGTGTCTATCTTATTAGAGGTCTAGCTTCTTGGAGGTTTGGTGGTGGTTGTAATTCCCTATCTTGTTACGTGTTTTCCGGATAGCTTTGCGGGTTAGAGTATAGCTATGGCAATTGGGTTTTTAGGTTGCTCCATCCTCTGTGTAGTAACTTTTTCTGGTTAATTTAGTTGGTGTTTTTAGTGCATAGGTTTGCTTATCTACTTGGTGTTAGTTTGCTCTAGTGTGTGTGGTATTGTTGTGGTATTATGGCTAAGGGCTTCAAGGGGGCTACTTCTGGTTCTGGTTGCCTTTCCAAAAAGGGTAAGGGTCTCGCGTTTTCCCAAAATAATCGGAGGTTCTCCTTGTCTTTGGATATGGAGAGAGACCTTGCCATGGAGGATATGGGTTATGATGATCTTGGCTTTGATAGGGGTTTGAATTCACGTCTTGCTAAAGCTAAGGCTGCTGCTGAATTTAGGTTGAGGGAACTTTTTGATCCATATTATGGACCATGGGAAGAAATGCATGATGTGTTGGACGATTCTGATTTGGAGGACATGGAGCTCACTAATTCGTCTGTGGAGGGTTTTTCCTTGGTCGCTACAGATTATCATAGAAGTGAGGTTGGTGTATCTTCAAAGTCTAGCTCTTTAATGGAGACATGTGAATCTGTGGTGGTTGGTACTTTGCAAGTTGTGCATAGTTCTCATTGTGAGGTAGTTTCTTCTTCTGGTAGCTTTGTTCAGCCTGATGAGCGGGATTAGGCTAGTAAGACTGTGTTTAAATCCGCGGGCGTGATACCTGCTAGGTCTACAGGGTATCAACATCGTAAGAAGCAAGTCATTCTAGGACAAGACTTCCTCCTTGTTAAACGTACTTGTCTTTCAAATTCGAATATGGGCAAGGGGTTTCAGTTCTTCCATACGCCTAGTCTCTCAACTGTGGTGGTTAGAGTCAAGGAGAGCTCTCCAGTTGACGTCACAGTCGAGCTATCGACACCCATTTTACTCGGGAGGTTATTCCTATTGTCCAAAACGATGGTGTGGCTATGGTTGGAATGTCAGAGCCTCCTGGTCCTCCTCAGATAGGAGGTTCATTTGATGCTAGCAATCCCGTGCCTGACCCTGATGACAAGGAAGATGTAAACTTCATGGATATTTCGGTTCAAGCAGCAGAGGATGATTGTTTTTTGTCGGGTCATGTGTGTCTTTCCCCTGTTCCTCCATCTACGCCTGAACGTGTGAACCTTATTTCAGGGACTCTGCATTCGAGGGTGAAGAAGATTAAAAATGCCGCGTAATGGATTGGAGGACTCGAGGCAGATTCAGAAGATTATGTGCTCTAGCAAACGGCATAGGGTTGGAGGTGGGATTCAAAACCTGGCACACGAAAGGGCAAGAAGGTTTCTCACGTGGAAGTCAGTAGTGGCGCTAATAAGGCAAGGCTGCATTCTGTGTGGAGCAAAAGGAAGCGCGAGAGGATGATAGAAGTAGACCTTCATTTCTATCGTCTTCCCCAGCGTCGCACACTGAGTTGAGTTTTTCTTTCTTGAGTCCCTAATTTTGTTTGGTCTTCTTAGTGAGTTCGGCGTTGTTGTTGGGTCTACTTTCTGCCTCCTAGTTTATTGGGTGGCTACCTGTGTTGCTTGTATGTGTTCTTGTTGGTTTGTGTTGGCTTTGTCGCTGGGTCTTGTTGTGTTGTTTTTTAGTTGTATTTGTTTGGGCTGTAATTTGTGCTTGTACTCTTTTATTCCATGTCCATATCTATGATAAGTTTTTTTGTTTGCTCAAAAAAAAAAAAAAGAAGATACCTTAAATACTTGGGTTTTTTTTACATAGACTTGGGCTTTGCATAATATGAAAGAGAGTTGGGCCTAATTTAATATTTGGCCCATAAACAAAACAAAAACATAAATAGCCCAATTAAAATAAATTAGACACAAAGCATTAGTTTTAACATCTCCAAAGGAAAGTGAAATCAGTACAGCTCCAGTGACATCCAATTGGGAAGGTACCCTAGTGGATACCTGGGAAGAAGATAGGCCAACGCCTTTTCAATTGTTGGATACTTCTTGGATACCACTACCGTGTTACTAGGGTAGGGCCGTAAACAAGCAAAATGGAGTCGAGTTTTAAAATGCTTAGATTCACTAGCTTTAAAATGTTTACGTTCGCTCGTTAAGTTTTATAGACCTTGACTTTGAGCTCAATGTAAATTTGACTACTAGTTTTATTTGAACTCGAGTTTGTTTACGAGTATTGATGAGCAAAATATATCATGTACTTAAGCAGTTAAGCTCTTATGTAAGTCCAGAGTTACAAATACAATGTTTAATTATGTACATAAATAAGTTCATACATATATAAATTATTAAACAATATATTCATAGATGAAATATAGTACTTGGAGATGCTCACTCAACTCGGTGGACGGTGAGAGCGCACGCGACAGGAGTATTTGGATCTTGCCAGTAGAGCTGGATTTTCTGGCTTTAAATTGGAATGTCGTGTTTGTAACTTGTGGGTCATAGAATTTTACAAGTAGTGTCTATGCTTGGACTTGAGTTAAAACTTTCATTTAGCAGCGTTTTCTATTTGGACGTTTAGTTAATCAAAGTGCAAAAAATTCCCTAACAAGCTGAAGAGCTGGTAGTAACTGTTGATATTCCACCATCAACATGGCATTGCAACATTGAGATCGATGTACTTGAAGCTAATTATCGGGTAAGCGGAATTGAACTCTTTCTGGATTGGATTTCTGTTGGGCCAACTGTTACATCACGTTTCTCACTTTTCACCTTGCTAATTTTGCAGGACGACCTTTCTATGGAGGAGTGGAAGCTTGTTGCAAAATTGAAAAACCTGTTCAAGTTACAATAATTAGTTTTAGTCGCCGTTCCACTAGGAGGGTTTTTTGGTTTTTTTTTTTTGTTTTTTATATTTTTTGAGACAGATCATTCCCCCTCACATATATCAACTAAGAAAGTCGTAGTATTTGATAGCATTTAGGGTGTGTTCCACTAATGACATTTTGGCTTTTTTTGGCTTTACAAAAAAGCCAAGTTGTTCCACTAACCTAGATTTTTGGCTTTTTAGCTTTTTGGCTTTTTGAGTTGTGTTACCAATTTACCAATCTGCCCTTCACCCCAAACAACTCCTGAAATTCTCTCTCTCTCTCTCTCTCTCTCTCTCTCTCTCTCTCTCTCTCTCTCTCTCTCTCTCTCTCTCTCTCTCTCTCTCTCCGTTCGTCTTCCATGGGACGCAGCCAAAACTTTCAAATTTTTTTTGCCAATCTCTTCTTTCCACAAGTTTGTTCTTTAGTAATTTTTTTTCTATAGATTATAAAAATACCAAGAAAAGAACTTCATGTGTTTCTGTTATAAATTTTTTTTGCCAATCTCTTCTTTCCACAAATTTGTTCTTTAGTAATTTTTTTTCTATAGATTATAAAAATACCAAGAAAAGAACTTCATGTGTTTCTGTTATAAATTTTTTTACACATTAATTTTTTTGCTATTCCATTGCCCAAACTCTCTACCTCTTACTTGGCTGTGAGGTGGAGAACACAATTTTGCCTCCACAGCTCCGCAATAGGCGAGTTGAAAGAGAACGAGTGACGGTGGTGAATGGATGAGTGACAACTTGCGAGGCGGGGGGGGGGGGGGGGGGGGGAGATCTGTTGGGTGGGTTCGACCATTTTTTTTTTTTTGTCATATTAAATTTTCTCCCCA